>SNQJ01S0055471.1:29623-40099 GCA_010110895.2 Picea sitchensis
CCTGTGCCGATTGGTTCTGAATACTTCGAGACTTTCGGGACTTTGACGAGTCCTCTCTCCCCTACATGCTCCAGGTTAAACCTCATGTTCCTTTTCTGGATCTGATGACTATCGGTCCCTTGTGCTCGATCTGACGGTTCAGATCTATTCTCCTACGCACTCTTCTCTGACTGTCTGGACGTAGGCTCCAACGGTCCAGATTTTCCCCTGTGAATCGACGATTCGCCCTTCAGGACTTTGGGGAAATCCTCACCTCTATTTCCCCGAATTGAACCAATGGTTCAGATCCGATTTCGATCACGGTCTATTTGTTACTCTTGAGCTTTCATATGCTCTGAAACCTCCAAAGGGTTTCTCAACCTCTGCACTCCATGCAGGGTTCTTGCACACAATTGTGTGATCCTTCCTGAGCTTGTCCAGGACTTAAGGAGTTCTGGGTTTGGTTTGCCTCGCAGAGAGCCTGTGCCGATCTGCACTACCTCTCCTGAGCTTAACAAACCTTGTCCTCCAAGGGACTCTAAACAATTAGGGGGGTTGGCATGCGTACGTGAAACTATGTCCGGGGTCGACGAACACACAGTTCGTGACTTTGGCTTATGCCTCCACAGGACACAAGAATTTACGAGTATAAGATCATCTCCTAACCATATAATTACTTACTGGCCTAGTTATACAATAAAGCAGAAATAGGGGAGATACAGTATATCCATTAAGAAATATGAACAATTCTTGAAACATACACAGTATAACCAATTCATACACAGTTACAACTAAATTACACAGGGTAGGAAATTGCTTATCTATTATAGGTTGCCGCCAACCAACTGACTGTGGGTGTTCGTCCTTACACCTGACCATAGGCACAAAGGCATTCATTCTTAGCACTCTGGTCACCCCTGTGCCAAGCCATGATATCACCGGGGAATTCTCACACTTCTCGAGGGTTCTTCCTCCGTTTCTGCTTCTGTTTGGGTCCTGTTCTCTGTAAATTAGTGCTTTCTCTCTCGGTTATGGCCTCGGCGAGGTTTCTCAGATGCTCCTCGGCATCAAGATCGTGGCCTTCAGTTCGTGACTCGCTGGAGAGCTCTGCACATCTCCCTTATGAGCTTACGCTCCCTTTTGTCTGGTGTCTTCTCTCCCGTGTGTATCCCTCTTACCTTGGAAGGTTTGCCGATCTATCCTGTTCCTTCTGTCAGAAGGAAGCTTAGGTATGCAGGTCCCTGCAGTACTTCGGGCTGACAACCCATGTTTCCATTCATGGGGGTGGTTGATAATTCAACCACAGGTCCTTTCTTCATTAACTGATTTCTCTCCTTGGGATCCGAAGGAGGTTGTTATCCTCATCAAGGGAAATTTGGGGTTATTTATCATAATGAACCCTCTCTTATAGTTTTCACATTCTTCCTCTAGTGATATCATGGCCAGTACTTTCAAGGCTTCACCCCCACAGTCAGTTATTGATAACTCAGTCAATAATACATTTACATTGTCCTCATGCCTTAGCATGGTAATTCCTATTTTATGATTAATTACAGATTGGGGGAAACATGGTGTTACATAAAGGTGTTGTTTGTGGCCCTAGATGCATGAGTTCAAGGTGTTATTCATGGCCTTGACTCATGGTTGGGGATGTCAGTGCCACTACTAGGTGGTTTTGAGCAGTTGGTATGTGTCCCAGGGTCTTGGAAACGATATGCACATGTTGTTCCTTGCGTCGGGCGCGTCGAGGGGTAACATGGGGGCGCTAGGAGTCCCTTGACCAAAATGTTTTGGGGGTTCATAAGGGGTCATAGGGGGTCACTTCATAAGGATGTTGTGTTAGTAAGAACACACATGTATTCTATGAACACATGTGCGCTCACATTCTTAAATTGTGTGCATGTTCTTTTCATTTCAATTTTTTTCAAGCAGGAATGACAACTCTAGCGTACATGTTTTTTGAGTTGGTTTCTTTATATTTAGGCTTGGAATGACAAACCTGGTGGTTTGGGCTACAAATACATCAAAACCTCCATTTTTTTAACACCGCTCAATATCTCTATTTTTAATGTTATTTTTCTTAGGTTACACAAATCTACTTTCGATGAAACTATAAACACATATAGAGTCGACTATCCACATTCCAAATATATAATTTAAAAAAAAAAAATATTGTTTACTAATTTTAATATGTTTTTTTCTTGACATATATTGGAATCTTAAAATACATACCTCTTTTATTTCTGCTATGACTTTTTTTTCTTAACCATTTTAAAAATAAGTTATGCGCTGCACTAGTATAAACCAAGATGTACAATCTAAAAAAAATTGGTAATGTTAAGACCCTCATACTTAACACTAACATATGACCTTTTAATTTCAAGGATATAACGACTTTCACAATTTTAAACAAAATATAAAATTAACATTATAAATTTTGAAGAAATAGCCATGCATGAAAACAATGTGTTCCCTACAATTCTACAAAAAAATTTAAGGAAATTCCATTGTTTAGCTATTCAAATCTAGCACTAATGAAAACATATTCATTATATTTTGCATGAAAAATAACATACCATTGTTAGGAAAACTCAAATTTCACAAAGTCATACACAATTTTTATAAATAAAAATTATATATTTAGAAAGTTAATTCATTTTCCTACATTTCATGTTCTTACAACATATTCAAATTAATTGTGAAAGTATATTGAATTATCCCTCCAAGTTAACAGATTGTTGTTTTTCTATGTTTGCATTGCCACTAACGCATTGTGAGAGACTCTTTCCTCCAGATTAGCAGATTGTTGTTTTTCTATGTTTGCATTGCCAGTAACGTGCCATGAGAGAATCATCCCTCCAAGTTAACATATTGTTGTTTTTCTATGTTTGCATTGTCACTAATGTGTCATGAGACACCATCATTAGCTTGCACCCACCCTGTCACCCCTTCCCCTAACACACAAATGCATAAAGGATCATATATTACCTATTTCCTTAATAATGAGATAATTTAGACGTAGCCAATTCATAGTATGGTACGGTTATAAGGTCATGTGTTGACTATATAATACCTATTTCCTTGGTAATGAGATAATTTAGACATGGCCAATCCATAGTATGGTCATTGTTATAAGGTCATGTGTTTAAGGTGGATTTTTTACACTCACTTTCATTTTAATTAATCGTTGATCTTTAAAAAAATCAAAGTTGAGCTTTCTTTGTTGTGGTGTTGTTGGTTGTGTAGGTGGAGGTGGAGGTTTCAAATCAATGAAATAATTAAACATTTTTTATGTATTCATTTCAATTTTGTCTTTTTATTTTAGTAAATTTAAATTTAAATTTGGAAAGAAAAAAAGATTCACAATTTGAAAAGGCATTTCACCCCAATCTATCTCGAGACCTAGGTGAGCTGTGATCCATACTAGGGTTGTCACGTGCGACCTCCTCTTCTCCTCATAGCACTCACCACCACCTTTCTAAAGTGGCGAACGGGCCAAACATGTATCTAAGGCTTCCGACCGAGTTAAGGTTTTATAAAGCTATGGGATTGGAAAGAGAAAGGTTGAAGTTTAAATAGGATATCAAAAAATTAATTTAAAAATGTTGAAAACAAATATCATTGCATCTAACCTCATGGAGATTTCACCCATGTAAACACATCTCTTACAATGTGTAAAATCCCTATTTGTTATATTATAATATACTTTGGCTTCTCTATCAAAATATGTTATTGTATTTTTTCTTCCACCGACATTGCAATCTTTTTTCCTATTTCCCAATCTTTTCATTTGGACATTTGGGTTGTAAAATCAAGTTCACCAAATCTCGCTCATGGATTAATTTCCATATTTTTTTTAAAAAATGTTTCACTAATTTCTATTTTATTTACTCAAGTTTTATAACATAAAAGTATTTTATTTTTATTTTACTTTAAAAGTAGTTAAATTTTTCTAAAAATTATATAAAATCGTTAAAAAATTAATATTTTTCAAAATATAGTATAACATTTTATGGTTAACATTTCAAAACTTAGTAATAAATATAGATTCTTAAAATTTTCCTTAATTTTCCCTACAATTTGCCATGTTTTCTACTCCTCTTAAAATTATTTTTTCCTACAATTTACCATATTTTCTACTCTTCTTAAAATTAAGATTATTATATCACTCGTTAAAATCAAAATTCTTTATGATAAAAAGCTTGAACACTTACACTATTTATTATTGCAATTACACTATCTATTATTGCAATTACAATGATGATTATGAGTATTCTTATTATTTTCCAGTTATTGATAAACATTAACATGCAGTATCAACACTCAAAAGGGTTATATAAAGACACTTCTCCATGTTTTGCATTTAGCAAAAGCAGAGATGATGTCATAGTCCTTCAAAGATGTATTCCTCTGAAAAACCAATTTGGATCCTGTATATTTTCCTCAAATTAAAAGAAAAATTAATGAAGTGGCATTATAATTGTAAAATACTGGAGTTGATTTCCCTAAAGTGCATTGTAATTACAAAAAATTAGCGTTGACTCCTTTATCCAGTCATAGTTTGAAATTTGTACCATGGATGTGTTGCAGAACTTCGTCGGAAAACATTAATAATTAAACCCCAGTTTAGTTTCGAAAAATAATGCCAACAGAAATGACCCATTTGTTAAATATAGATGTTACTTGGCAGCAGAAATGACCCATTTGTTAAATATACATGTTGTTGCATTGTCATGCCAATGCCAATTTGTTTGGTTGATTTTGTAATCCTCAATAGGGAGTTGATCCCATATTTACAAAGAAGGGTTCTAATTTTTTGGAAAATTGGTTCATTGCACATAGTCTCCTTACAAAGTAATATATATAGCACAAATTCTATTACAGGTGTTAAAGGTGGAAATATACATGCTAACCATTTAACGTAATGCTTAGCCACAATAATGGAGTACTCTTCAGACGATTTTTATTTTTTTAAATGGGTATTTTTCTGAGAGGAAATCAGATCTACAACATGTTTCTAAATTTTTTTCACATAATATACATAAATCATCTGGAATGTCGCAACCATCTTTTTCTTCTTAAAAAAAAAAGAAAAAATAGAAAACAAATTTGTCCATAATTTCTGCCAAGGAAAGTGCTATGATACCAATCGTTAAGAACCAAATACTTGAATAAAAAAACACAACCAATATTCAGAGAACAATATATAAGAACCACATTTTTATTATATCAAACCCTTAGGGTAGGGAAACACCATACAATGGATCCTATTATGGAAGAAATCATCTCCTGTTCACTTGCCTCTTCAAGGGGGAAACCTCCTAATGAACTTCATCTCCAAATACAATACTTCTCTTCATATCCCATTACAATGATTTAACCCCTTTATATAGTGCTACAATCACCTAAGAACATTCTAAAGGAAGAATCTTCTAGAAGCGGAACCTTCTAAGAAGTCCTCTTACATTTATTGTATCTAACTACCATAGTGGGTCTTATTTAATAATATAGTGGACCTAGTCCACCTTACATTTAATGGCCTCCACTACCTCTCTAGCTACCTAATAAAAACCCTAAGATCCAAAACCATAACCTTAGGAGATGTGTTGGTGAAAGGGGTGCAAGCCTTGAGGAGCCTACTTGATATGTCAACTTCTAAAGGCCGCAATTTTCACATATGAACTCTATTTGGGTAATTCCTTGGACCACTACAAATATTATTTCAAGCTCTATGTGTTTTGGAAACCGAGCAATCAAGATTACAAGGCCATGCCAATTGCCAAAAATGCATGGGAAGTGCTCAAAAAATGTGTTGGAGGTTTAGGACTCACAACTCTACTATAAAACTAGCAAGGTGTAGGACTATTTCTGAGTCGATGGTAGATTTGGGTTCCCACCTGTATCCACCTAGATTATTCATCCTCCTTTAGGAAACAATGGTCTCCATTTCATCAAGTTCATCCATTAGATGGAGAAACTGATGTTGAATATGATTCTTGGTGAACCACTTTCCTTGGTGAAGAAGTTGCCCTGCTTTGACAACCTGATAGAGTAGTATGTTATGTTGGCAAATCCCCTTTGTATTTTTCCCAATGTAACTTTCTCAATGCAGTCAATTTTGATTTCTATAGGGTCCAAGTGTTTTGTGACCTTTGAGGTGTCCAACAGAGGTGGAAAATAGGGTCAAAGCAACTCCACCTTAAATATAGAGTGTAATCCAAGGAAAGAAAAAATACCTAGTTCAAAAGTATTCTTAGCCACACCATTGGTGATGGTGTAAGACACATATTGGATTGGTCTAAGCTTCCTATCGAAACATTTAAGTCATTATTTCTACAAGTGTAACCCTACCTTATCACCAACCTAATATTTGTGTGGAACTTGATGTTGATCATGTCGTTACTTGTACTTAGCATTGGCTTTCTGCAAAATACCATGAACTTGTTTCTTTGTTTTCCTTAGTCTAAGCATGGGAAGACCCTTCCTATGTAGATAGAATAGGTGATCTACATCAATTAGAGAAAATGGTTGGAACCTTAGGCACACCTAAAAATAATTGTGGTTAATAAAATAGTTGCGAAGGGCTTCGTTGTAGCTATGTTGAACATAAGGAAGGCTCTCATCCCATGTAGCTATAGTAATAGTAAGGATAAGGAAGAAAACATAATTGAAAGAGATTGAACAAAAGGTTTGGAATCAAAAGAAAAGTAACTTCAATAAAAAAATAAAAGGAGATAAAACTAAAGAAAAAAATAAGATGAGGAAAGGGGCCCAAAGTTCAAAAAACAAGCAAGTTAAACCTATTAAAGGAAAACATTAGCTCAAATCAAAGGAATGAAACCTAGTCATAGTTAAGAGAGTGAAAAATGGAGGCTCATCTAACTTATTCATTCCAAAAGAATCAAAAGAAACTAGGCTACAAGGAAATGGGGAGCTAAGATCAATATAAATCCCAAAAAGAAGAAAGAGGAGATTCCAAGTTTTTCTTAAAACTTAGGGGGTTGTTGAGGTCACAACAAATCCATAAGGAACGGACATGGAGACACTCAACTTATTTTAATAGGAGGGAAGTGTTTTACGAAAAATATGTCATTGCTAATTTTTGTGGAAATTTGGTCCATTAAGGGACTTATGCACATGGCCTCACTACAAGCGATGCAACTAATACAAATTCTAGCATGTCACTAAAGCCTGTGGGAGGATGCATACTAACCATTTAATATAATGTTTAGCAATGCTAACAAGATACTCCTTAATTTCTCTTCATTCTTCAAAAATGTAGTCCAAAATAACTCACAGTCTTCTTGTAGATTTTAACCTTGTACAATATTTACTACAAACATACTTTCAGTAAAAGAACAAAAAATATACAATGGAAAATACAAATATTACACCAACATATTCTATATTCATTCATTGTGATACATTTTTTTAAATACAATATACATATAGGAGCCAACGACTTCCAAAACCCTAACCCAATGACCTAGATTAGTCAACAATCCTAATTTCTTAACAAAAAATAGAAAACTATCAGAAAAAACCATGTGTCGAAAAACTGCCCAACAATGGACACGAAAAACGAGGCAACACGAAAAACGAGGCAAAAATGAAACATATTCCCGAGGAATGTTTTTTCTTATCAGGGGCGCTGCCCCTGCACGCCCCCTCAAACCCCCCTGTGCGCCCGACGCAACGGAGACACGACTACTCATGCAAAGAATATAACACATACCCAACACTTCTTTGGATTGTAAGACTCCTCAACCAAGAGATTTTATAGTGGAGATTTCATAAAATACCCTAGAGTTGAAGGTGGAGTCATCTATGATTAATAGCACAATGAAGCACTATTTAGTTAGTGTGTTCATCTATAGATTTAATGGATTGTGGCCAAATTCTTATAATAAATATCGAATATGACATAGAAATGATAAAAAATCAAGAATGAGCAAGAGAAACATGAAGAAGATGCTCAATATAAGTTCCAGTTCATCATTACAATAACATGCCTCTTTTATAGAGATTGAAAATGGTTATAAGATGTAACTACTTCTTATTCGAGAGGAGTTGGTTGAGTGATTATCTCAACCATCATCCAACAATAACTTAATTATCTAGGAGGATCTTTGTGGCCACCTACCTTTTTCAACTGGCTCAAAATATTTTTTTTGGCAACTTACTATTTTTAGCAGTTTTTCAGGTCCCAAACTTTTGGGGCCATTTTGAGGGTATAAACGACGTTTTTTTCATGATAGGGCACCTCAATCATATCCAAAATATTTTATTGATCCCCCTAAATTAATCTCCTATTCAATACCTTTCCAACGAGCTATTGTGCGCCCTAAACGAAGATCATATGCAAAAGTTACGACTCCGGGAAGTGGTTGTACTAACTTACCCCAACGGAGCCCACATGACTTTTGGTGCTTCATCTCCTAGGGTTAGTTTTTTGGTGGTCTAGGGTTTTGGTATCCATTTTTATTGTTAAAAATTACTTCAGAGCCTTATTGTACTCATCTTCTTGCGAATGAGTGTAGTCGTCACATGTCTTCTCAAAGATAAGTTGCCACCATTCTAGCAAGCTTGTTTTCAGTCTGCATTTTACGGTTTTCGGCATATTTATTATTTAATAGAAGTCAAGTTTTACTATATCTTTGTTATTATTCATTGTGTCTCTGTGTTAATATTATAAATCCATGGTTTCATTTCATTCCACTCATAAATATGGATCACTTAATGCCTAACAATTTGACATTATTATATAAGTAAGCCTTATAATATAACACCCCCTCTTAAGGATTACACCTCTTAAAACAAAACTCATTGAAATTGAGCACACATTAACACAAATAAAAATAGAAGTATCATTCTCTAGAGGCTTTGTATTTGAAAACAATGCTTGGAATAGTGAGAATCCTTCAAGTTTCCTATTCTACTGAAATGTATAGTCTCCTAGTTGTGATCCAACTTTCTCAACATCATCAAACATCATTAGCACTTGAAATGTCCTATAACCCTTGTAAAGACATGATGTCGAACTTCTAGATTCTGGATATCCCTTGAACTATTGGACAACAATCCCCACATGCATGTTTCATAATTCCAATGAGATATAGTTTCCCCAATCTAGAAGCATCCCAGACTATTGAACAACTACATGTCTTTCATTGCATCCCTTCCTCTCTTCAAAGTGTGGACCTATTCAATCATTCCGATTGTGTTTTTTTTACATATCTATATATGGACAACCATATTCAACTTGTTTGAGTTGATGGAGTTGAATAACTACTTCCATCATATTAGGTTGATCATCCTTATCATAAGCAAAAAACCTTGACTGTAGATTCATGAGCTACTTTTATAACATTAATACCATTCCCTCTAAAAAATCCTTTGATACCACCTTCTCTGAAAGTATTATTAATAGTTGAAATAACCTTAACTCATGAGGTATGCACTTGTAGTATCACCTTCAAATGATCAAGAGGAGTTGTAGAGGTTTGAGATAAAGCACCAACAACCCCTCCAACAATAAGATAATTGGATGCATCTATGTGCTTGGTAATAGCTTCAGAAATAATTGCTTGCTCCCCAATATCTATGGGGAAAACCCTTTCCCAATAATGATATATGTTTTCTATGGTTGCCTCATGTGGATATAAAAGGAAAAAATCCCACCACTCTTTAAATGTTATGATTCCATTATTATCCTTATCTATGTGGTCCATGAAACACACAATATCTTCATCACTCATTTCAATGCATGCTTTAACAAGTGCCTCCAATAGCTCTTCAGGTAAAACACATCCATTTTGTTCCACATCTATCGCCTTAAAAATGTGGTAGATCTCGAGTTCCTTGTCATCCATATATCATCGGAACTCCCAGTAATCAACACGATCATCCTAATTAGAATTAAAATTTTTAAGCAAATACATGGCATATTTGATCCAGGTGGATATCGGTGGCCACCCACCTTTTCCAACTGGCCCAAAACATGTTTCTGGCAATTTTGGCAATTTACTATTTTTAGCAGGTTTTAACTTCCGGGGCCATTTTGAGGGCCTAAATGAAGGTTTTTCGAGATCGAGGTTCTCAATGATATCTGAAGGCATTATTGAGCCCCCAAAATGAATCTCCTCGACGATACCTTTCCAACGAGCTATCACACGCCTAAAACGGAGATCGCATGCAAAAGTTACGACCCCGGGAAGTTGATGTACTAACTTACCCAAACGGGGCCCACATGACTTTTAGCGCTTCATCTCCTAGGGTTAGGTTTTTGGATGTCTAGGAATTTTGGCATTCACATCTATTGTAAAAAGGCCTTTCGAGCCTCATTGTAATCATTTTCTTGCGAATGCAAGTAGCCGTCACATCTCTTCTCAGAGATAAGCTGCCACCATTCTAGCGAGTCTTTCACTCTGTATTTTTACAGTCTCTGTACATTTCTCTGATTAATAGAAATCGTGTATTACTGTATATCTGTGTTTA
>SNQJ01S0055471.1:58768-83837 GCA_010110895.2 Picea sitchensis
GCATTTGATAAAAATTAACGTTTTTGTTTAAATTGAGATTTTTATGCTCGTTTTTAACTTTTGACATATACTCTTGTAATGAATGTCTCATACTATAGTGAATGTCTTAAGTTTGTCTCAAAGCAAGCCAAGGTATGGAACTATTTGAAAATGTTGATTATGTAGCTCATTATAATTATCAAGATTCTAACGGGGCCCTTTAAATTTTGTAAAACATTTAGGGGGGAGTTGTTGGGGCCCAACAGGTCCTAACCTCCCTAACCCCTAAAGTAGATAGATTATTATGTATTGCTATGTAATAAAGACCATCATTAGTAAATAACACCTATGTAGTAGTGTGAACACAACTATTGTAGGAAGGATTACTAGAAGGTTTCACATACTAAAAAGTTCCTTCTTTAGAATGTTCTTAAGAATATAGAAGTAGTATAAATAGTGTTCGATAACACAGGTATTCCAAAAGATATTGAACACCTTCAGTAACCACTCACACAACTAGATCAAATATCAACACACTGATGTTTTTATGTGGTAAAACCCCTATGGGGAAACATCCACGACCCCAACCAACATGTCCACTTAGAGAAATTTATTAATGCAAAAGAAAAAAATACAAGAGAGTTACAAGAGAATTTCTCACAATCAATCATTGACAAATGACCCTCCATGCTATTTAAATAGAGATCATGGACCAATTGAGTGCTAAGCCACAGATCAATGTCGTTGTTAAGTTCGAGGAGAATATGAGCCATCAGATCACTTTATGTCGGGAACATATCATTACCATCAGGTTATGTAATTACAAATGCATACTAAAGAAACACACTTTTACCTAACGACACATTAGACCAAGTTGATCTTAATTAACTCCTAAGAGTCTAAATATCCTAATATTGCCCCTTAAGAACAACTTGGGATAGGATTGAAGGATTTACAAAGGTGACACAATAGGGTAAAGAAGGAAGGAGGCATTAGAGCCTATCTCCCCTAATGAAAACTTCCTAAACTCCTAACATATATCGAAGTTTGGAAAACTTCGTTTCTGTAAGAGACTTTGTGAAAATGTCTACAACTCGATCTTCTATAGGAAAAAAAAACACTTCAATAACTCGATCATGAATGAGATTTCTGATGAAGTGCATGTGTATCTCGATGTGTTTGTTGCACTAATGTTGAACTGGATATTTGGCAGGATTGATGGCACTTTTATTGTCACACCATAGGGTGGTCAAATGATACTATTGGAATCCAAACTCTCAAAGGATTTGTCAAAGCCACAAGGCTTCTTGACTTGCATTAATCGTTGCTTGGTACTCTAATTCTGCTGAAGAAAGAGAAATAGCCTATTTTTTCTTACAGGCCCAAGTGACAGGTCTAAAACCAAGGCTTAAGAGATAACCTACAATAGACTTTCAATCATCAGGGTTGCCAAAACAATCTAGATCAGTGAAACCAACCAACAAAAAATTCCCCTTTTAACTGTAATGTATCCCAAACTGAACTATACCCCAGAAATATTGAAGTATCCTTTGTCGTAGTTTAAACGTTCTACGAAACGATTCTTCTCTCGTGATTTTTTGGGGACATTTGCCTGAAATCTGGCAAGAAATTGTTATATACACATATTTGAGTGATTATTTCTATATAATCTAAGTGCCCTAGGGGTTTTTCATCATGATGAATCCATTTATGCATTCATAAATGGATTTTTTAAACAAAAAATAATGATTTCGTGCATATTTATGTCGCCGAATTCTGGCGAAAAAAACCATTTCGTAGAACAGTTAGACAACTCCATATCCTTTTAGTTGCTTTCCAATGGATTTCATGGGGTGTTTTCATATACTAGGAAACAAGACCAACAACAAATGAAATATCAAGATGGGTATGAGTCAAATATAAGAGGATACCAACTAACTAACAATATAAGGTGGCATCAACTTCAGAGAAGTACAAGTGGCAACAAGTTTGACTCTAGACTAGAAGGGAGAAAGGGATGGTTTAGAATATTCCATGTGAAAGTGTCGAACAAATTCACAAGCATACTTAGACTTGGAAATAAAAATTCCTTCCTTGGTTTGCAAAACTTGGAGGCCAAGGAAATAGTGCAAATATACTAAGTCTATCATTTCAAATTTATTCTTAAGGCTGGTTTTCACATGGTTTAAAAGTTTAGGGTCACTACCAGTGAGGATAAGGTCGTAAACATAAAGAAAAAGTATTATGAGATGGCTTCATACTTTCTTGGTATAGACATAAGGGTCATAATGGCATCTAGAAAAGTCAGTGTAAAGAAGAAAGTTGTCCATTTTTGTATACCAAGCTCAAGGACTTGCTTAAGACCATAAATATATTTCTTAAGGTGAAAAACAAGGTTGGATTAATTATGGACATAGCAAGGAGGTTGTTCCATGTAGATTTATTCTTACAAATCCCCTTGCAATAAGGCATATTTAAGACCCATATGAAATACCTCCCATTTATGTGAGGCAACAAGGGAAATAACAAAGCGGACATAATTCATTTTGGCTACGGGGGAAAAGGTTTCATTATAGTCAATGCCTTCAAATTGAGAGAATCCTTTGGAAACTAAATAGGCCTAGTGTCTTTCAACACTTCCATCTAATGCATACTTAGTTCTGTAAACCCATTTATATCTCACAAGTTTTCTTCCTTTCGAAAGAAGTATAAGATCCCAAGTATCATTCACCATTAAAGAGTGATACTCTTCATTCATTGTTGTATCCCAATTTGGATGACATGAAGCTTATGCAAATGTCTTTGGATCATGAGTCTTTTAAACTTGAGCCAAAAGAGAAGAGGATCATTGAAACTATGAATGTGGTTGATGTTGATATGAAGGATCACTGACTAAATCAGCAACTGCTTCTCGTGTTGAACGAACCCATCAAGGGAGTGTTGTGCTAGTGCAGGTTCATGTTCAAGGAATTCATATGGAGGAAGGTGATTAGGAGGAGGTTAATTTTCATCCTCACTATCATCATATGAAGAAACTAGAATAAGAACAAAAGATGGCACAAACGCTGAAAATGGCTCACAGGCCAAAGAATGCACAACTATCGAATTAGGCTCATGGGCCAAGAGATTTTCATCAAATTTAACATCTCTTCTAATAATAATTTCATTGGAATGAGGTTGAAGAAGTATATAGACTTTGAAATATTCAAAATATCCAACAAAAATGCACTTCTCACTTTTAGGTTGTAAATATTTCCTTTTCTCATCAGCAATGTGAGCCCATGCTACACTGACAAATACATGGAAGTGAATTACATATGTCTTAAGTTTATTCCATGATTCTTCCAATGTTATATTTTTAAGATCCTTTGTGGGAGTGTGATTTACTATATAATTTGCACAATTAAAGGATTCCTCCCAATAATTAAGACTTAATCCTTTAGATTGGATCATACAATCAACCCTTTCTTTTAATGTGTGATTCTTTCTTTCATCAACACCATTTGGTTTTGTTGTATATGGAACAAAATGTTGCATTTGAATTATGTGTGCAGTGCAGTAACTTGTAAATTTATTGTTCACATATTCACCTCCATTATTTCTTCTTAACCTTTGTAGTTGATGTACATATTGTTTTTCTACAAGGGCCTTGTAGGCCAAAAATCTGTCAAACACTTCACTCTCAAGTTTTAAGAAGTAAACCCAAGTGCGTCTAGAGAAGTCATCAATGAAAGTTAAAAAACACTTGCACCCGGAGAAGGAAGGAGAATAAATTCAACCACACAAATCACTTTGAACAAGTTGTAAAGGGGAATAGGTGTGCCAAGAGGCACACTTTTCAAAATTGTCCCGATGATGTTTGTTGAGAAGACAACTGATACAAACACCATCTCTACAAGAAACACGAGGAAAACTAGTTACCATGTGTTGATTACACCACATGTCAGGAAATGAAAGACACTTCCACACTATTCCTAGAAAAAGAGAAGAATAATTTAATCAAGAAAGCAAATGACACAAGAAATCACACAGTACATCGATATTTTACCTTGGAAATTCTTAACCGGGAAAACCAACATTCCTTTGAGCGTTCTTCTCTCTTGTTGTCGTATTCATTCAGAATGAAAGGTTACATGTCTAAACTTGGTCCACACCTAAGATACAATTGACTTCATATCGACCTCTTACACATGCAAGAACATCCCTGTAGCCAATTCGAATTACATATGCATGACCAAAAACCTACACTTACACATGCATTAACCTACAAAAGTGCATTCTATCATTACCTAAAAATAACAACCTTTACGACCTTACAATATGCCTCTTTATAGGATTTATAGGATAAAAACCCCTAAATATCATCACCCAAAAATGGTTACAGATATATGCATATCATTGGCTACAAATCCCACAAATTTCAGGATTCTGTTACAGTCAACTCTGTTGAGTACATTTTTATGCTTCCTTTTTACTCTATAAACTACACTTTTGCCTCTATATCCATCCATTTTGCCTTCATTTCATTCCATATTTTCCATAAAACGGCTTATGCAAGGTATATTTATCATTCTTTAGCTTAAGAATTGAGTTTTTTTAATTTTGGCATTAAAATTGAAAATTTATCAGAAATTACAGGATTTGACTAAATCCCGTAATTGCTCCTAAGTTTGTGTACTTGCAAGACACCTGGGAGAAATCTAAGACTTGGGTCGTGATCCCTGATGTACAAGGATGGATGATGAGCTATCATCTTCGAGATCTAAGCCTTCCAGGTGTCTGGTCAACGTTGGTCAAACAGGGCCACTTCAGTAGAAAATACCCTGTTTTAGCCTTAAATCATGGACAGTTTTGGATTTTCGGGGGATTTGGTCATATATTATGGATCTAAAGGGGGCATTCGACCTTCCTAGAATATATTGTGGATATGATCATTATATTTAGGAGATTTATTAGCATTTTTAGTTTTAAAACTCTTGTATAAATACTCTAAAGCATAGACTAATATAACAACTTTGAATGTGAATGAAGAAACTTTGGAATTTGCAATCTTGAGATCAGTTCTGCGTTTTGTTCTTGATAATACCTATGATATGATGATGTGAATATTGTTGGAGTTCTTTCTTAGCTGAGACAACTCAAGTGTACAAGTGAAGCATTGGAGGGCCCCCTTTGCCAAACTAGTACACTCTTTCTTTATGTTCTTTTCAAGTAATCTTTGTTACATGTTTTAGATTAGATCTTGTTGTAGATGAGTTTTATTCATATCTTTTTNGAATTCCATAGTTAAGTCATATGCTTAATGTTTCAAAGCCTTACTCATATTGTGAATGATTTCTTGAATAAGAATTCAATGTGTGGTTTGCCTTCAAGCATTAAGATAATCATGAATGTTTTTTGAGTTATTTACGGTTTCAGTACTTTTGATTTAAATTGATGATAGTTTCTAATGAATGAAAGAAGACAATGAATGCATCTCTTTAATAAGAGTTTTGTCCTTCTAGCATTTGATAAGTCTTAGAACTAGTTTTAACATCTCTTGAATGCTTACTGTTGATACTCTTTAGGAAAACAATTGTTGATTACTGTTATGAGATCTCTGAATAGGACTTCTGAACAAAAGCTTAGCATCTCTTCCATATTCAGCCCTTAGAATAGGTTTTGGTTTATTCCCATTAAAGAATAAAAGTTGTCTCTAAATCCATATATTTTGGATGTGCCTCTAAGTCTTACAAACATCGGATTGACAATCATTTGCACTCTAATTTACATCAGTAGATTGGAGCCTAACAAACTCCAAATCGGGTTTACCAGTCGACTACTAGTCGGCCTTCATTTGGTCTCTAGTCGGTCATCTCATGCCCGCACTTCGACCTCTTGTCTATTGACTTGTCTTCAATATCTTCGACTTCGACTTTACTCGGTCAACTCCCTCAACCTTCGACTTACTATCGATCTACCTCAACTTCGACCATCAGTTGATTCACCTTGACTAGACTTTCACTACAAAGAGTAAAAAAACCCAACACAAATCACTGTGAACAAGTTGTAAAGGGGAAGAAGCACACTTTTCAAAATTGTCCCAATGATTTTTGTTGAGAGCACAACTGACACAAACACCTTCTCTACAAGAAACAAGAGGAAAACTAGTCACCATGTGTTGATTACATAGTTGTTGCAATGAGTTGAAATGGTCCAAATGCTTAAGATATTAAAATAGAATATAAGTACAAACCATGCACAACAATGTTAGCTTGGAGCACAACTCCAATATAGATAAGACAAATGAGTTACACAATAACTCCTTAAATAATAGGAGAACCTCCTCACAATTCACATCTCCACAATAATGAATACATGATCTCTCTCTCTCTATATATATACCTATTCACACACTACATATGAGGCCCCTTTACTATTAGGCCGACCCTATTAGATATATATTTACACATTACATGTATATTTATCCCCATATATTCCCCCCCCCCTTGGGATCATATCATATACATTTAACCCTATATATGCACCCCTTGGGTCATAACATAGTACCCTCCTTCAAAAAACTTTGTCCTCAAAGCTTTACAATTAAATTCTTCACATGTGATGAAACCAAATAATATGATTTTCTTATGTTCCTCCTTTCTTATTTCCATTGATGATGATCCATCTATCCAAAATCAGTTATTTTTTATTGTAATCCTTGGTGGCCAGTTGTTGCATAATTTTATTTTTCTTGATTCATGTATTGTTGTTGAATCTTCTCCAATTTGTAGTAGATGTTGTTCTATGATAATATCTTGTTGAATAATGGTTTTGTGATGCATTGTTCCATGAATATTGAAAAGTATTATGTCTTTTTCCTTGATAATGTTGATATCCACCTTCTTGTCCTCCTTGAAATCTTTCTCGATAATGAGGGTGTTGATATGGTGATTACCACATGGTAGAATACAATACCTTCATCAAGGCTATCCCACCACTTGGAAGATTCACCATAAAACTTAAATCTTTCCGAAAAATGAGTCTTACAATATTCTTTTACCATCTTCAACCATTTCATGAGATTGGTTTCATCTTTATCTTTATCTCCTGTAAATCTAGATATTTCCATTGATTCTTAGTGAGGTCTAAACCACAATACTCAACTTAAAGCATTATAAATATATTGAAAATAATATTCAAAATGGCTATTATTATGTTTTCTCTTTCCAATTTTTTTTGAATCAGCTCAATCGAACATCCCAATAAAAAATTATGATAGTTTTACGTGAACATACCTTTGAAACCCTGATTTGGAGTTTGTCCTTCTAGATGACATTCCTTCTAATGTATTTACGAAAATTTGGTCCCTTTGAGTCTAAAATTTCATTCTATGGTACTCTGATATGTCTTCTCTATAATTTCGTGGGTTTGACCAAAATTGGATGTGCCAAGTGAAAGTTATGGTAACTTTCCCAAACCTTGCTGATTTTTGTCCTTTTCTGGAGAGCGAACTTGTACGAAATTCCATGTGTCCAATATTTAATACCATATTCTAAAACTTGTATCATAAATACTATGTATTGTTTATCTTTCAAATACAGATGGTGTCCCTATATTTGGATCCTTTCTGAATAAGATGTGATTGTTTTACCCAAAACACCTATTTGAGACTAGTTATAGGACTAGTAAAAAACCCGATTTTACGCATGGTATATATTCAAACTGATAATGAACCAAAAGCTGCAATTTGTACCAAATATACCTTGATATGTCTTCTAAATAACATCCAATTTATCTTTCTGAATCAGCATATAAAAAAAGTTACTGTGAAACTCCCAAGACGACTTGTTTAAAATTGAATTCAGGATGAGTCAAAAACCTTATCTTCCATAGGATGGGTCTCCGAAAGTATAATGACCTAGAAGCTGAAATTCATACCAAAGATACCTTGATATGTCTTTTAAATAAACTCCAAGTATTGTTGTTTAAATCATCCCAGAGAAAAATTTATAGAAAACAATAGAATATGACTTTCTTGGAGAAGAAAACCGTAGGATCGATGCTCTGATACCAAATGTTATGGTCCAATTGCTTAATACATCATAATATAATAGAAGTACACACCATGTACAAAAATGTGAGCCTTAAACACAACTCCAATACAGATAAGAGAGCTGAGTTACCTAATAACTCCTTAAATAATAGGAGAACCTCATACACATAACCAAATACATTCATACACCACAATTCACATCTCCATAATAAAAAATACATGATCTCTATATATACCTATTTACACACTACACATGAGGCCTCATTACTATTGGTCCAACCCTATTAGATATATATTTACACTTTACATGTATATTTAGCCCCATATATGCCCCCCTTGGCGTCATATCTTATACGTATAACCCTATATATGTCCCCCTTTGGGTCATAACATCATGAGCGATAGTTTAGATGACAAAACCTTTCATGAAAAATATTTCTCAAGTCATCGCTATGAGCAACAAAAACTGATGGAAAAGATGATGACCCAAAGTTGTCAAACTAGTACAACTTGGTAATATCATCAACAATTCCAGTTGCAAGGACATGCTTAGGATCTTTTAAATCCTTGATTACAACTTGGAGAGCTGAAAACGCTATTGTTTTACCTTCACCTGAATGAGTGATTTGATACACTGATATAAGGTTGCAGAAAAGAATCAGAACATATAATACATCATTGAAATGACCATTATCTACCTGAACTATTCCGGACCCTACAACACTAAGAGATCTATCATCGCTAACAAATATTTTCTTTGTGTTACATTCATTAAGAGTAGAAAATATGGCTTTGTCCTTAGCCATATGATAAGATTCTCTAGAATCAATAAGCCACTCATTGGAAGAAGAAGTAGAAGTTGCATTGAAGGAGAAACCAGAAGCAGAAAGTGCATGTCTATGAGAAGAATGTTTAGAAGAAGAAGATCCAATATTGATGTTTTGCTTCTTCATCGCTACTTCTAAAGCTTCCATCTTCTTAAAACATTTGGACTCCACATGACCATCTTTCTCACAAAAGTTGCAATGTCTGTTAGTCTTCTTACTTTAAGATTTCGCTCATTTTTCGTCATTAGGAGCGAAAGCTAGCTGAGAGGGTTTGAGACCCTTGTTTTTCTTGTTGTTGTGGAAAGGATTTTGCTTCTTCGGATTCTTGGATTTATCTTTGTGTTGGGCCACTAAGGATTTATTAGATTTACCTGCAATGTTAATTAATCCAAGTTGCACAAGCTTATCTTTCTCTCGAGTCCGAGCATCACAAAAAGTGTCACATGCCCACTATGCAAAATAATTTTTTCGTCTCTTCTCGACGGATAGAATCCTCGAATTCCTCCAGGGGCCTATCACAGGCTAGACCTTCCCTTATCCTCCTCCATGTGACCACTACTTGTGATCAAAACATCTATCTGAAAAGGAACCTTTTGTGTTTCGCGATTACGGGAGGTATTGTGTTCAAGCCACCCTGATTCCTTGTTTCCTGAAAACCCAAAAAGGGCTAACGGGTGGTAAGATCCTCCCTTATCTTGACCTCATGTGACCACTACCCAGTGACCACGCGCTAACACCAAAAGGTGCTACCGAACTTCGCGTTTCAGAATTCCTGTTGCAAGGAAATCTGACTCCTTGATCCTCGAAACCCGAACTCCTCTCATCGAGATCAATGGTCACCTTTCTTTGTGATCGGACAACTCTGATTCTCCTGCCAACCAACGGTTCAAATTGAATCTCGACTCTTCACCTTTCGGGACTTTGGCAAAGTCTCCACCTCTCGACTCCCGAACTCAAATCTCCGGTGAATTAAATCAATGGTCCATATCTGAGTTAGATCGACGACCCACAAGCCCCGTGATCTAATGACTGTGATCTCTCTTAAATCAACAACTAGGATTAAGTCGTTATTTCGTGACTTGCGAGTTCTAAGGACTCCTCCCGTTGACTTCTTTCAACAACGAGTCAACAAAATGCCCAAATCTCGCCACGTTTCCTCTTGATGGATGACTATGATCTTTGGTTGTGATCAATGGCTTCAATCCTTTGCCACGATCAACGACCATGATCCTTTTGCGAAATCCCCTTTCGTGAATTTTCTCCAGTCTTCACCCTCGTTTTCTCGATGTTTAGAACCTTGATGGTTTTAGATATTCTCCACGTGTCCTCTACAAATGGACGGTCTAGATCTATTCTAGGGAATTTAACGGGTCCTCTCTCTCTTGATTATACAAGGGTTAAGCCTCACGCACCTTCTCTCAGATCCGATGGCTATCGATCCTCGACGTTAGATCTAACAGTCCAGATCAAATATTTTCCCTTTGTCTTTCTCTGAGTCTCTCGTTTCAGAATTTTCCTTTGGGGACAGCTTCCCCTTGTTCTCCGGACTCCCGGTAACCGATGTTCCGAATCCCTTTCCCCCCGTTGGAAGAAATAAATGGTCGATCATTTCGCTTGATCGACGACTCTTATTCCTCTTGCACTTTGAGAGTTTAACAGTCACGTTGTTAACCTCCTTGCAAGTTCGTTAGATCTAACGGTTGTCAGTTATCTTCCCTTCCTCCTCGAAGGCTCTCCATCGTTCATTCATATCTCTTCTCTTGCACGTTATTTTGTGTGTCTGGATGTGGATTTGATGGTCCATATTCTCCGCTTCTGCCAATCCAACGAAAAATGTTGCTCCTCCTCCTGAGCTTGTGATTACTCTTTGACTTAGAATATCTTCTTAGTCTCGAAGGTCTCGACCTTCAATTTGTCTCCTGCGAGCCTTGCAACATTAAGTCTCGCCTGCATTATAGAAACACTTCCCCTCCTGAGCTTCATCCGTTATGAAGGATTTAAGAGCGTTACGCTCTTTCTTCTGGACTAAACACCTAAAGGGATCTTCGACACAACTATTGCGCTCCTTCATCAAGTCTAGGACTTAAGGGATTCTGGGTTTCTGTTTGCCTCGTCGAGAGCCTGTGCATGTCTGCACTACCTCTCCTGAGTTCAACAAACTCCATCCTCTAAGGGACTTAGAGCGACTAAGAGAGTAAACCTGCGTACACGAGTCTACGCCTAAGGTCGACGAACTCACAATTCGTGGCTCTAACTCAAGCTGCCACAGAACGCAAGCATTTATGAGTACCAATCAAGTCTTATCCATATAATTTTCTTATTGCCTAAATATACAACCAATCAGAAATAGGAGGGATGCAGTATATCCATTAAGAAATCAAGCACAATTCCTGAAACATACACAATATAACCAATTCATGCCCAGTCATAGCTAAATCACACAGGGTAGGAAAATTCTTATCTATTACAGGTTGCTCCCAACCAACTGACTATGGGTGTTCAACCTTCCACCCAACCATAGGATCAGAGACATTCAATATTATCACTCTGGCCACCCCCGTGCCAAGCCAATATATCACGAGGGAGCTCTCGCATTTCTCAAGAACTATTTTCTTTGTTTCAACTTCTGCTCGGGTTCTATTCTCTATGCACTTTCAGAGGTTTCCCTCTCTGTTATGGCCTCGACGAGTTTTATCAGATGCTCATCCCGCATCAAGCTCACTACCTGCTGGTCATGCTCTCTTGGAGAGCTCCGCACGTCTCCCTTCTGAGCTTGCGCTCTCCTCTCCTCTTCCCTTTCCTTACCATTTTCGTGTTTATGTATCTTCCTTTCTTCTGTCAGAAGGAAGCTCGAGTCTTCTTGGTTTTCCAGACCCTACGGTACTTTGGGGCTAACGTTCTTCAGTCATACCATGCTTCCATTCATGGGGGTGGTTGATTTCTCAACCACCAGTCCTTTCTTCATTAACTGATTTCTCTCCTCTAGTTATATTATGGCCAGTACTTTCAAGGCTTCACCCTCATAGTCAGTTATTGGCAACTCAAACAATAATACATTTACATTGTCCACATGCCTTAGCATGGTAATTTCTATTTCATGATAAATTACAAAATGGGGGAAACAAGGTGTTACAATTCCCTCCCCCTTAAAGGAACACCGTCCTCGATGTTCTTTCTCAAAAACACCTGTCATGCCTTTCTTATTCAGTTGCCTCAGAAATATTGATCTTTCTTTCTCGGTCAGGTCCTTTCTTAGACCCTTAGTCTTGGTCACCTACTTTCAATAATTCTTGGACAACAAGCACATTAATCACAACTTTTACGTGAAAACACCTTAATGTTGTTCCAAATTCAAGAGGGAAAATTTCATAATCTAGCACAATACTTATCTGTGCAGTTTGTGGATTTGTATCCACATGGCTGCTTTGTTATCCAGGCTCATCGCTTTCCTTGACGTACCCATTGGGTGCATGATTCCAATTCAATAGTTCACAAGATCTATCATGGTTTCATCTTCCTTGTGGTCACTCACCCTCCAGGCCCAGGCTCAGGCATCCCCTTCTCTATTATACAGTCCCTCCGGTGATCCATCTTGCCTTGCCAAGGTTTTCTTGCATAGGAAGAACTACCCACCGTGTGCATGATCCTAATAGTTTACAAGAACTATTAAGGTCTTGTCTTCCTTGCGGTCATTCACCCTATAGGCCCAGGCTCAGGCATCCACTTCACTACTACACAGTCCCTTGGGTGATCTATCTTGCACTGCCAAGGTTTTCTCGCACATAAATAATTTTAGAGACTCTATTGAGTCTTATTGTCGAGGCATCCCTCAGACTTGCTCTACTGAGGCGTCCCTTCGGCTTGTGTTACCTCAACACAATGTATTTCAGGCGATCATGACTTATCACGGGGTTCTCATGGCTCAACAGTAGCCATTTTTCATCATCTTCAGCTTTGACAGCCTTCATTTGTCCTTTCTGGAAAGATCTTTTCTTCTCACCTGTATCACATGTATACAAAATTCATGACACATAATTATAAATTCTATCTTTCATAATTTTATTGCAAAACCGTCACTCGCAAAT
The DNA here is from genome assembly GCA_010110895.2 of Picea sitchensis. Classification (NCBI taxonomy): domain Eukaryota; kingdom Viridiplantae; phylum Streptophyta; class Pinopsida; order Pinales; family Pinaceae; genus Picea; species Picea sitchensis. The sequence goes on from SNQJ01S0055471.1 coordinate 71,695, forward strand.
TTTCCAATCTCTTCGTTTATTTTCCGATATGTTTCGTACGGAACCAAATTCACAAGTATGGGACGTTCTTCCCCATAAAATTTGGCTCAACAGGAAATCGGTCTTCCTTATGGGCTTACAACATTTCCATATCCAAGACTCTTTCTTCCTACATTCATTAGTCAGCTAATCAAATTGTTAGTTCTTATGCACATTCATTTTTACTGCACCTCTACAACGTCGTCGCAACAATTTCAGAATTGTGCATACTTACAATCAAATTCACTTTCTCAAAAATAGGAAATACCATTCCTTGTAGTTTGGCTCAACAGACAATCAATCTTCCTTATGCGCTTACAATACTACCATATCCAAGACCCTTTCTTCCTGCAATTCATTCTTTACATAGCCAAACAAACTGTTAGTCTCTTGTGCGTCCATGTGTGTGTGTATATATATATATATATAAACATACTAATAGTTTATCTTATCTATGTAAACATAAAGAGGAAATCTCGTTCCTTGCCTATGCCTCATTTCAAGATACCAAACATTTCAAAATGTAATTCAGATATCAATCGATTTTAATGAATGCGCCAACATTTGTGGCCACATTCATACCTAATGCACCCTTGCATTGATTTCAAGTTTGTCATACTTTATGACAGGTTGTTGGCCATGGTGTTTTGGAATTTAACCAACCTCTTCACCACATGGCTTATTCATTCTCATTCACTATTACAACAGGACCATGCTTCCTGCCATAGGTCGATCACGACCCCAGATCAGCACACATGCAACTTAAAGGTTTTATATGAATGCCTTTAAGCATTCCTCCTTCATTGATAGCCAATGTACCACCGCTCATGGCCACCCAATTTTTTTTTCCTTCAACGTTTTCATAATGTAAGTAAAACCTTGGAAGTTTCTCCTTCCTCACTGAAAATTTCATTGTTTGTGCTTTATGAAAACATGCATTTCCTTGAAGCAATTCCATGCAACATGCTATCAATGTGCACTTTCTGTTTCCAATCGTTCGTTGATTGGTCCATGTGTTCATTACCTATCAGTTCATGAATTCTTCCGAGGATTTACAATCAATATTTACTACCGGGGGTTCATACCTCCATCACTCAGGTTCTCCTTCCTGAATCATACCCTACTTGGGTATCCAAGGCGTACAACAACCTTCCAACGTTTCATACTTAACATTAAGACCGTAAAAAATTTCAGAAGGGATTCTTACCCAATCCCTTCATACCTTGTGCCACATAGGCATGAACATTTTTATACATGTTCTTGGCTGCTAGCACTCTCTCTGATATTATCCCATCAGTGGTGCTCCATGGGGACTTTTAAAGTCCCTTCAATAATCATTCAACAAGAACCTTCTCATAGTCATCCTTTGATTGGGGTTGTTCATTATTGGCAACTGTCTTTTTCAACAGTTCCAATCTTATTTATCTCTACACATGACATACATCATAAGCACATTAGTCGTCATGTAAATTAAAATGCAAGTATCATAGCATTTAAACTAATAAAATATTTTTAGGCATGTCCTAACATATATGTATGCACTTCATCACATTATCCTTAATGTTTCCACAAGCACAACATAAACAGATTTCGATTGTATCTTCAACAATACAATCTTTATCACTATGGTGTCAAAACAGTTACTTTTATCAACGTACCAACTTTCTCATCCCAGAGAAAAACATAATACACAACAAGAAAGAATGGACGACTCTCCCTTTTCTCCAATTCTTTTCTACATCGCCCACGACTTTTCAACCCAACTAAGTTATTTCTAATGCCTCCCCGCCTTTTCTTAATCATGGCTTCGACCAAGCCTAATCAGTTAAACGTACTCATTTATTCATTTAATTATACTCAGGGGGGTTTACTTGCCTTTTAGCAACTATACCAGTTTCCACAACTGTTCTTTTAATCCTACAACTCTGTTAAACAATTTGGGGTTCTTAAGGTGAGGAAAGCATTCCTCCTTTCCTCCCCCTGTTACTTATGCAATCTACTTCTTATTGTGGTCTTTCTCCTCTTTTCCTGAGTAGCCTTGGTTAGGTCTCGCCCTAACCTTGTTGAAATACAACATCATGCTTTATCAACAAACTTTTTTTGTTCATAATGGATCATGAACCTGAGCATACTGCACATTACCATTCGGTTATCAGAATGGTCCACATTCAGTTGCTAATCTTCCACTTACACATTTATTTTAAAATGTAATCCAAGATTCTTATATATAAGCTTGTAGCCCCCTACTTAATTCTCAATAGTCATTAAGGTTGTGACTTTGTTCTTTTGACAAAGTCCTTACACAGTTTCTTCACAGGGAACTCTTTTAGCATGCAACTTCCTTATTGTACGTCCATCGCTATCTGTGATGGACTTAGCCTTGAGTTAGCTTTAGTTGTTTACCAAATATCCCCCTTAAGGAATATAAACATGCATCTTTGTTAACTTACATCTATGACATACTTAATCATTTTCATAATCCTAAGCCTGCATGTAGCTGTCATAGGTATATCTCACAACCCACATGCATCTTTACTTCTAAGATCAATCAACTCAGGATTGTTCACAATCCTTCTCATGTGATTCTCAAAGGCATAGTCATTTGCCTCTTATCCTGACAACGGAGAAACTTTTCTCATTCACCCTTTTATCTAATTTTATTAGTATTTCCTGAGGAAATGGAATACATTCCCCTCGGGCTATTATTTGGAACATGACTTTCATGACTCCCCAGAATGGAGTCAGCTATGCATCCATAGTATTCATTTAATCTAGACAAGAATAGTACTTGCTTTATATTTCACCCATCAAGGCAACCATATCATGCTTATAACTATACTCTTACATCATACATGTGCATCACTTGCACGTTTAATATCATTCATACCTAACTAGTATTAATATCAAGCTTCGTATCAAGAATCTTCATAATGCATTAAATCCATGCACTCAAGCATACACACACAACAAAGTATTCATCATACTAGCTTAGTTTCATCCTTAGTGTTCTTTTAGTTAGAGGTTACAATCACTTACATGACTAATCTCGCAGTCATAACTCATACTGACGTTTCCTTCTCTTATGGCAATAACTAACCAGGGTCGCTTTCCTTTTTATACTATAGCCACTGGAAAAAAACATTCTTGCCTCAACCTCCTTGGAACGTTACCCAACTTATAAATACATTATGGGAAACTCTAACCATGCCCAAGGTAACAGAGTCAACCAAACTAGCTTCCAATTATATCTATATAGCTACCATCCACTACTAGATGTCAATCTGATCCATTGGGATTCTAGAAGTGCCCCAACACTCCCTTTACGACATTCAAGATTAACATTTACTCAACCATTTTATCTTAGCTTTAGAAATAATGTCTAATACCATTTGGATGACTTACCAAGTATCCTAGTTCAAAAATCCAGAGTATCTTTCGGTCAAGATCGGTCTTGATCATTATATCTAGAGTTTTTCCTTCTGTTCATCACAGTCAGGGACATAGGCCATCCTCCTCCTCCCACAATAACTCTGGTAGATTAGTTTTTTTATCCACCAAGCAAGGGGGTTGTTGTGATTTCTCACTCAATCACTATAATTCTACAGCTCTGTTTATCAGCTTGATTAGAAAAACCCTATCCAACAATTTATGTACCCAGAAACAAAAATTGTTTCTTAGTCCACTTGAAACCCGAGAGCTGCGCATGCTCTCCCTTTTCAAGGAATGGTCACCAGACTCATTCCTCTGTTTATGAGGGGTTATACAACTATACTAGGTTTAACCCTTCATCAAAGCAATAATCATTACTGCTACAGATCCTTTCCATCTGTTCACATTTCTATTTTTAGTTTAAAGATTAGTATCCTTTAGCATAATCCCACTCCTGTAGGATCGACTATCATTTCCCAAAGGAATGATATGCTTCCTTAAAGTATTTCAAGAATATTTTCATATGACTCGTGCATGAGCCCAAGCAGGACAAGTGTTGTAACCATGCTCTGATACCAATTTGTCACAGGCCCACTACGCAAAATAAAATTTTGGCCTCTTCTCGAGGGGCAGAATCCTTGAATTCCTCCGAGGGCCTAGCGTAGGCTAGCCCTTCCCTTATCCTCCTCCATGTGACCACTACTCGTGACCACAATGTCTATCCGAAAAGGAACCTTTCACATTTTGTGATTACAAGGGGTATTGTTTTCAAGCCACCCTGATTCTTTGTTTCCCGAAAACCCGAAAAGGGCTAATGGGTGGTAAGCTCCTCCCTTATCTTAACCTCATGTGACCACTACCTAGTGACCACGTGCTAACACCAAAAGGTGCTACCAGAATTCACGTTTCGGAATTCCTGTTGCAAGGAACTCTGGTTCCTTGATCCCTGAAACCTGAACTCCTCTCATCGAGATCAATGGTCACCTTTCCTTGTGATCGGACAACTCTGATTCTCCCGCCAACCAACGGTCTAGATTGAATCCCGACTCTTCACCTTTCAGGACTCTGGCAGAGCCTCCACCTCTCAACTTCCAAACTCAGATCTATGGTGAATTAAATCAATGGTCCAGATCTGAGTTAGATCGACGACCCACAAGCCCCGTGATCTAACGGCTATGATCTCTCTTAAATCAACGACTAGGATTAAGTCTTGATTTCGTGACTCGCGAGTTCTAAGGAATCCTCCCATTGACTTCTTTCAATAGTGAGTCAATGAAATGCCCAACTCTCTCCATGTTTCCTCTTGATGGATGGTTGTGATCTTTGGCTGCGATCAACGACTGTGATCCTTTGCCACGATCAATGACCGTGATCCTTTCGCGAAATCCCCTTTCGCGAATTTTCTCCGATCTTCACCCTCATTTTCCTAATGTCCAGAACCTCCATGGCTCTAGATCTTTGCCACGTGTCTTATACAAATGGATGGTCCAGATCTGTTCTCAGGACTTTAATGGGTCCTCTCTCTCTTGCTTATACGAGGGTTAAACCTCGCGCACCTTCTCTCAGATCCGACGGCTATCGGTCCTCGACGATAGATCTGACGGTCCAGATCAAATCTTTTCCCTCCGTCTTTCTCCGAGTCTCTCGGTTCGGAATTTTCCTTTAGGGACAAATTCCCCCTGCTCTCCTGAGTCCCGGTAACCGGTGTTCTAAATCCCTTTCTCCCCTTTGGAAGAAATCAACGGTCAATCGTTTCGCTTGATCAATGGCGCTTATTCCTCCTGCACTTTGAGCATTTAACAGTCTCGTTGTTAACCTCCTTGCAAGTTCACTAGATCTGACGGTTGTTGGTTGTCGACCCTTCCTCCTCGAAGGCTCTCGACCGGTCATTCATATCTCTTCTCTTGCGCGCTATTTTGTGTGTCTGGACGTGGATTTGATGGTCCAGATTCTCCGCTTCTGCCAATCCAACGACAACTGTTGCTCCTCCTCCTGNCTGAAATTGTGATTACTCTTTGACTTAGAAGATATTCTAAGTCTCGAAGGTCTCGGCCTTCAATTTGTCTCCTGCGAGCCTTGCAACTTTAAGTCTCGCATGCATTATAGAAATTCTCCCCCTTCAGAGCTTCGTCAGTTATGAAGGATTTAAGAGCGTTACACTCTTTCTCCTGGACTAAACACCTAAAGGGATCTTCAGCACAACTATTGTGCTCCTTCATCAAGTTTAGGACTTAAGGGATTCTAGGTTTTTTTTTGCCTCGTCGAGAGCCTGTGCATGTCTACACTACCTCTGCTGAGTTCAAAAAACTCCGTCCTCCAAGGAACTCAGAGTGACTAAGAGAGTAAACCTGCATACATGAGTCTACACCTAAGGTCGATGAACTCACAGTTCGTGGCTCTAACTCAAGCCACCACATAATGCAAGCATTTACGAGTACCAATCAAGTCCTATACATATAATTTTCTTACTTGCCTAATTATACAACCAATCAGAAATAGGAGGAATGTAGTATATCCATTAAGAAATCAAGCACAATTCTTGAAACATACACAGTATAACCAATTCATGCCCAGTTACAGATAAATCACACATGGTAGGAAAATGCTTATCTATTACAGGTTGCTACCAACCAACTGACTGTGGGTGTTCGGCCTTCCACACGACCATAGGCTAAGAGGCATTCAATCTTAGCATCTGGCCACCCCCGTGCCAAGCCATGATATCACCAGGGATCTCTCACAGTTCTCAAGAACTCTTTTCTCTGTTTCAACTTCTTCTTGGGTTTTGTTCTCTACGCACTTTTAGAGGTTTCCCTCTCTATTATGGCCTCGACGAGTTTTATCAAATGCTCATCCCACATCAAGCTCGCGACCTTCTGATCATGCTCTCCTGGAGAGCTCCGTGCATCTCCCTTCCGAGCTTGTTCTCTCCTCTGCTCCTCCCTTTCCTTATCGTTTCCGTGTGTATGTATCTTCCTTTCTTCTGTCAGAAGGAAGCTCGAGTCTGTTTGGTCTGCCAAACCTTGCGGTACTTTGGGGATAATGTTCTTCAGTCAGACCATTCTTCCATTCATGGGGGTGGTTGATTGCTCAACCACCAGTCATTTCTTCATTAACTGATTTCTCTCCTCTAGTGATATCATGGCCAGTACTTTCAAGGCTTCATCCCCACAGTCAGGTATTGGCAACTCAAATAATAATAAACTTACATTGTCCACATGCCTTAGCATGGTAATTTCTATTTTATGATAAATTACAAATTGGGGGAAACAACGTGTTACAAAAAGTCTCAAGAGGGTGTTGTTTATAAGAACTTTCTAGAGATTCTCTATGGCATAAAAGGTAGATACAAAAATAGAATATGCACAACCAAACTTAGCAAGAATAACATATATGAATCGATATTCCTTCAGATCTAGTTGACACTCTATACACAAAAGTCTAAGTGTTTTGTACTCTAATAAGTAATCTTCAATGCAAGGAAAATCATTTGAATTTAAATTCATTAACTAATTTTCCAATTGGTGGGCTTGAATAATATTGTGTTTACCCAACACGACTTCAAGCTTTTCCCAAGCTTTATCTGGGCCATCAATTTGACGCAAACGCGCCACCCAGGGCACGTCTGCTCCCACATGACCTCCTTTTCCCTTCGGCCCGAAGAGCTAAATTTCTCTTCAACTTCCTTATCGGAAGTTCTCAATACCCACAGAATGCCTCTTATGATCTCCCTACTCCAAATCGAGAAATCGGACCTCGCGTGATCGCGAGTCTTGAACTCACGGGATCGGTACTTACAAATCCCCGAACCCCGATGAATATCCACCACGTATTCCTTGCTTCTGTCGGAAATATCCCCGTCGGGAAATCGGCCCTTATGAGGTCGTAGGCAACTTGCCTCGCAAATCCCCGATTCCCGATATCCGATGATACCTTCTCCGCTCCTTAGCTCCCTCCGGCTAACTCCTTCTCATGTGACCTGCGAGTCCACGAGACCATGCGCTTTCCCCTGTCGAAATTTCAGAATTCGCGGAATTGAAATGTGTAGGACTCACACCCGCGGGATCTCTGATCCTCCGATTCCCGATGACACCTGGCGTTGACCCACTACAAGGCTAGACCTTCCAACACCTATCCTATGCCCTGGTGCCTATGGCCCACACTCCAGTGGTGATCGGGAAATCGCGTTTCGGGATATCGCGATTCCCGTAACCCTTGTTCACAGACCCTTCCAAGTCCCGATCTCCGATACGGATGACACTTGTCCTCCACTGAAGTGCTATAACTGTGGGATCGTCACGTTTCGGGACTTTGCGACTTCTCCTGTCGTGAGTTTCTCGTCACCGAGAATCCCGATATTCCGATCCCCGATGCACATGTGAACTCTCTCCTCCATGTCACCGCTTCCTCGTCGCTCTATCGAGTATCGCGAAATCGCGATTTCTAATGCAACAAGCCCGTTGTATGCGGAAACCCCGAAATGCCAAGCCCCAACTCTTTCAGATTCTCAGACACGTGTCCCTCAAATCAACGGCTCCAACAGTGTCGAGAAATCGCAGATTGGGATTACTATATGCAATAGTTTCACTACTCCGGGAACCCCGATTCTTCGATGAGCTGGACCGCGACTCCTCTCCGGATGTCTGGCGCATGTCCAGTCAAGATCAACGGCTGAGATCCTCTCTCGGGATTTCGAGACTTTCGAGGCCTTCAATCCTTACCCTTTGAAAACCCGATGACTCCGGTATCCCAATGACTTTGGTCGAGACTCCTCCTCTGTACCCCTGGGCTTAACCCAGGCATAACTTCTCGAGATATGACGGTTGAAGGGATTTCGTTGTCTTCCCCTGCGAATCCTTACCGTCGATTCCCCCTCCTTGAGGATTTCTTGAGAAGGCTAAATGTTCTTTCTCAGAACTTGTCCTCTGACACCTGCACTTGCACCTCCTGCTCAGACTCTCCTTGGCACAAACCTCCTGTACTCTTCGTTAATGATGTCACGAAGGTACTATACCTCCTGAGCTTTTCCACTCTAGTTCTTTCAGAGGAACTTGCGTGCACTCCTTGCACTCAACATTCAACAACTCCCCAAGTGTTGAATCCTTCCGACTCTGCGCACTTCTGCAGCAGTAGTCTTCGATTTCCCTTTGCTCAGATTCAGAACTGAGACTTCTTCTTCAGCCTGCACACCCCTTTGCACGGCTTCAACAACCTACTTCCACTTCCGGGTGAATGAGAACAAAAGTTAAACTACTGAGCCTTCATCAACGCACTCCTTGCGGATGAATTCAACTACACACCTTGCAGGAATCTCCTGGCTCAGACAGAGAAACGATTGAAACTCATTCCATCTCCCCTTCAGACTTCAGGTTGAAACATGAAATCACATGCACAGCATATACAAATAAATTGCATAACGAGAAAGTAAACATTCATGAGCACATAAACAATATACACAGAGAAACAACACCAGCCATGAGTTTGAATCAGAACTTTCTTCTATAAATTCAAATGCTTTTACATGGGTGTTCTTCATACAATATTCTCTGCTCGCTCCTCTCTTCTCCTGAATGTTTCTATTCTTCACTACTATCTTACAATGGTACAATGAGGGTGTTTATATCCGTTTTCCCTCTCGGACTCTAAACTATCAAATCTAGACTTAAAATCCTATCTACCAGCATTAAATCTATTAAATGTCTCCTATCTACTAAAGGACGAGAGCTTAAGGTCTCAAGGTCCAATACAATATACAAATGCACCTTCATGAATGGTTCATTAAAGACTTGCGCTACAATCCCAAAGCACTTCAAAAATTTGGGTTTTGATTATCCAGTTGATCTCAGCTTGATGTGTTGGCTCACTTGATGAGTTGGCGATGCTCCTGCATTATACTCCTCGGCTTGAAAATTTTCATGGGCTCCTGTCCATGAGCTTCTGCATGGTCTGTCCATGCTTTTGAATCTCTCCTTTAGTCTCCCAGCTGGCATCTTCCATTGGATGGTTCTTCCATTTCACCAGATACCTGAAGTATTGCTTCCGTCTGGTCTTTTTGTTCACTCTCTTGTCAAGTATACGCTCCATCTGTGGCTTCTCTGCAATCGGCATCTGCTTCTTCCACTGGATCTCTGGTTGTTCATCGCTTCCAGCTCCTGCTTCCTCAGCCTTATATGGATATAAGTCTGAGACATTGAATGTCGAAGATATTCCGATCTCATCCGACAACTCAATCTCATAAGCATTTTTTCCCAATTTCTTTAGGATTCTGCATGGTCCAATTTTCTTCAGTTTCAGCTTGTTATATGTTCCCCTTGGGAACCTTTCCTTCCTCAGATGTGCCAGAACTAGATCACCAACTTTGAACTGAAGTTATCTCCGATGCTGATCAGCTATGCGCTTATATTCCTGGTTTGATTCTAGCAATCGCTCCTTCACCCTGTTGTGAAGTGCCTTCATCGCCTCTGCAAATTCTTCAGCGCTTGCACTCTTACTCATTATCTGCTCTGAATCCCTCAGTTCAGATACTCCTCTTGGCTGCCTGCCGTATACAATCTCAAATGGAATTTTGCCTGTGCTCCTGTTCATTGAGTCGTTGTATGCAAACTCTGCCTGTGGCAACACATCGTCTCAGCTGCTATGGTGCTCTGTCACCAAGCTTCTTAATAAATCTCCCAGACTTCTATTTACCACCTCTGTTTTCCCATCCGTCTGTGGATGATAGGCAGAACTAAACATAAATTTAGTCCCCATCTTCTTCCAGAGTGTCCTCCAGAAATGTCCAATGAATTTTGTATCCCTGTCCGATACTATGCTTCTGGGTAAACCATGAAGTCTAACGACCTCCTTGAAAAACAAATTTGCGATATGAGTCGCATCGCTGGTCTTCTGGCATGGAATAAAATGTGTCATTTTAGAAAACCTGTCAACCACCACAAAGATCGAATCATGTCCTCTTTGCGTCCTAGGCAATCCCAATACGAAATCCATGCTGATTTCATCCCACGGCCTCTCAGGTATGGGTAATGGTTGATAGAATCCCGCATTTTGCTTCCTACCCTTCGAATGCTGGAAAATTATACATCTGTCGACAAACCTCTTGACTTCCGACCGCATCCCTGGCCAAAAGTATGCTTCGCTTAGCTTTGAAAATGTCTTGTCGTGGCCAAAATGCCCTGCTAATCCACCATTGTGCTTCTCTTTTAGCAGATTCTCCCTCATGGAGCAATTTGGAATGCACAGTTGATTGCCTCTGAACAACAATCCCTCCTGGATCATATAATATATCCATGGGCTTCTGTCTCTGAGAACTAGATTCTCAGTTGCTTCATATGCCTCTGCAAAATCTGCATCACCTGCATACATGTCCTTAAGATTTTCAAAACCCAATGTTTTGACTCGGATCTCCTGTAGCAACAAACACTTCCTGCTCAAAGCATCAGCCACTTTGTTAGCAGTACCTGAAATGTGCTTAATTACAAATGTAAAATTCTGCATATACTCTACCCATTTAGCATGTTTCTGATTCAACTTCTCCTGTTGAGTCACAAACTGCAATGCATGGTTATCACTATACAAAACAAATTCTTTTGGGATCAAGTAATGCCTCCATTTCTAAAACGCCTGTATGATAGCATAAAACTCTTTGTCATATGTGGAGTACTTCACTTTTTCCTCATCCAGCTTCTCGCTGAAATATGCAATTGGTCTGTCCTCCTGGCTCAAGACTGCTCCTATGGCAAAGCCACTTGCATCACATTTTACTTGGAACACCTTCGTAAAATCTGGTAACACTAAAACCGGTTGTTCGGTGATCTTCCGCTTCAACAGATTGAATCTCTTCTCTGCCTTTGCTGTCCAATGAAAATATTTATGTCTTTTCTTGACAATATCCATCATTGCTGCGCTAATTCCACTAAAATTCCTGATGAATTTTTGGCAGAAACTAGCTAAACCATGAAAACTTCTCACCTCGAAAATATTTCTCGGTGATGGCCAATTTTTAATTACCTCCACTTTACTTGGATCCATCTTTAATTCATTTGCTGATATGACAAACCCCAAGTAAATGAGTTTTGTCTTCATAAATGAAGATTTCCTCATGTTGATCAACAGCTTCTCCTGTTGTAGCTTCTTCATTACTGCATCTAAATGCTTTAGATGTTCTTCTTTCGTTTTGTTGAAAATTAATATGTCATCCAGATAAACAATGACAAACTTACCAATGAATTCCTTCATCACTTCATTCATTAACCTCATGAAGGTACTCGGTACATTCGTCAAGCCAAATGGCATGACTAGCCACTTATACAGTCCTTCGTTGGTCTTGAAGGTTGTCTTCCATTCATCGCCTTCCCTCATGCGAATCTGATGGTATCCGCTTTTCAAATCAACCTTTGAAAAAAAATTGGCTCCACTTAAACAGTCCATCAAGTCATCCATCCGTGGCAATGGAAACCTATACCTGATGGTTATCTCGTTAATGGCTCTGGAATCGGTGCACATTCTCCAAACTCCATCTTTCTTTGGACTAAGTACCGTTGGAACGACACACGGACTTAAACTCTCCCTGATCAGTCCTTTATCTAACAGTTCCTGTACCTGCCTTCTGACTTCTTCGTTCTCCTGCGGCGTCAACTTGTACGTAGCTTTGTTTGGCAAACTAGCTCCTGGTATGAGGTCTATATGATGACTCACAC
>SNQJ01S0055472.1:2959-15498 GCA_010110895.2 Picea sitchensis
TTTTTTTTTTTCCATTCGCAAAGAGCATAGATGTGTCAATCTGCATCATATAACACTTCCATGTTATCCTTTATCCAAAACAAAATTCAATTCTGCACAAGCGCTTCCTTCAAACCACCTTTCGAGGTGACCATGACTAGAAACCACACACTAAATCCGTACTTATCACTTTTTTGTCTTGAAAAAAACCAATTCGGCCATTGGCCCTTCTTCCCTTAACTCTCAATTGCATGCGACCATAGTAATGACCCTGCGCTTAGCTTAAAAAGAACTTATCCAAAGCTTCGGGACTTCTGAACTTTAGAACCTTCAAGTAAGACCCAATCAATGGTCCTCGTCCTTATTCACAATCAACGATCAAGATCCACTTCGGGACTTCTCTCTCCCTCGGAGTACTCCGTACCCGAAGTTCGGGATCAGGGGCCACGCGTCCTCCTCAAATCAACGAATCTAGTCCACTTCGGGACTCCAGCCTTCATAAGTTTCAAATTTCCCCACTTGATTCTTCCTGGAATGATTTTACCCAGAGTTCACGATCTGTCGACGTGTGTCCTCGCACAGATCAAAAGTTATAAATCACTTCGGCTCTTTGGGCTTCGGGAGTTTCAAACTCTCCGCCTTCACTTTCTTTCGGAGTGATTTCACCCGAAGTAGACAATCCTTCGACATGTGTATTGTAAAGATCAATGGTTGTGAATCCCTTCGGCTCTTTGGGAGTTATCGACCCAACGCCAACTGTCACATATTTTTTCCTCTGGAGTTTCCAGTCTCCGAACTGCACGATCTGTCACTACGTGGAAAAATAATAGAAGCAGACATGATGCCCAATTAGGTGGTTGACATGTGTCTCGTTCTAACTGACGTTTCAATATTCCACATATTCAAAACTCACTCACACGTGGCACACATCCCATGTGTCCAATTCATCCCAGGTGACGTCTGTAAGCCACGTCACTTCAGAATTCTGGGGTCCACATCACCTCCAGGTGATGTCATCGTGCCCCTCCACTTCGGCTCTTCGGGCTTCGAGACTTCGAGAGTTCCACACTAGCGAACTTCCAATTTTCCCGAACTCTGAATTCCCGAACTCGTCAATCTTCCGACATGTGTCTCCCTTATCAGATGGTTTGTATTAACCTCAGACTTCGGGACTTCAGGTAATTCTTTCCCTAGTGCTTCGCTCTTCAAAACCTTCTAGATTACTAAGTCTCCAAAGTGAGAGATCTAGCATCACATTTCCTTGTTGATGGATGGCCTAGATGAACTCTGGGCTTCGGGCCTTCGGGAGTTCTGGAATTTTTTTATTTTTTTTTCATCTGTCTTTCTTCCGAAGTGGTTATCCATTGAAGTGAAGGATCTCCTGCCATGTGTCCACCTCGATCAATGGTTTGAATCCACTTCGGCTCTTCGTAGTTTCGATGGTTCGAGCACTATCATGTCACATCACTTAATGTCTTTCAATTTTCGGGGGCACGCATTGGCGGTTTGGATTAACCCTCCTTTCACCCTGCAATTCTTTTGACATTGACACGTAACCCCTCAGTGGAACCGTGGTTTGGATTGCGGGACCACCTAGGGAATTAAATCTCATGCAAATTGGGCCCCCAAAATACCTCATGGACGTCGATATCTCTCTCCAATGGGATCTCAAGGTGGTGAATTAACCTTTTCTTCATTTTCATCGAATGACCCTTGTTCACCTGTCCTCCGATCCAACAATCCCCGATCTCTCTTGATCCCACAGTGGCTATCTCTTTCTAATTTGAAGGGAACGGTCACGAACCTTCGAACCCTGACAAAAGACCTCTGAAATTCTATCTCCTACATAGACTTTGCAATTCCATTCCTCTTGATCTTTTCAATTTCAGTCGGACTTTGATCTCAATCACGAGACTCTGACCAACAGACCCAGCCCATACCGGCCCGGTGTTTCAACCAGAAGCTCTGATAGAAAACTGTAACATACCCAACCACCCACATGTCGGGGTACATCACCTTCAAGCCACCCTTGGACTTATTTCTCTTATTAATACCCTTTCAAATTAATAAGGATGCATAAAATAAAAGGAGTCAATGAAATGCACGACAATAACTAGTAAGCACGCATATTCTAAAGAGTCAATTAAACGATAATTAAATACACAGCAAAAATACATTCATATACAGGTATATAATGCCATAACAGAGAGCACTTATATTTATAAAATAAGACACCAGCTAGTTGTAGACCAAGGACATTCCACCCAACCATAGGCGCTACTGTTCCAAATATCAACAAAAGTGTCACCCCCGACCCAGAGCTATGAATCCACAAGGATGGTTCCAGAGTGTTACTTGGCTTCCCAAACCAGTCCACACTCAAGCTCTGACAGGATTTCCCAACACTCACAACAATCCAAGCACCCATCTCTCTTCTACCTAGCTTGCACCACCCAAGAGAATGGACCTCCGCCCTTCTCTGCCACACAGCCCCTCAGGAAGTCCTTCTCCTTATAGGGCTTTAGCACAACTGGTCAAGAATCTCAATGTTGGGACTCTCAGGACTCACAGATGTGAACAAAGCTAGACACAGACCAACGCATCTCAGACATGCAGGCCTCAAGTGGTGGCTATATCACACCAACAACCACTACATCCAACAATACCATGGCTAATATTCGGCATTTCGGTTCCCTTTCCCCAAATCAAGATGTGGGTAAGGATGGAATGAATGAACGAGTGAGAAAGTGAATGAAGGAGTGAACGAGCTATCTGTCGAACCCCTCATCAGACCAGAGGCAAGTTTAAGTAATTTGTGGGGAATCAAGAACCTCCTAGACTTCCCCAAGAATGCCATGTAACTGATCCTCCCCCTTAGACAAAAGGGTAAATAAAAATAGTAAATAAACATGTATCCCCTCAATCCCCCTCTCTTTTGGAATCATAGCCCCCTATAACTCTAGTCTTTGTCCATCTAGCATCCAACGATGTATGTATTATTAATAATGATCAAAACATTACATTTCTTGGGCACACTGGACTTTTAATAATTGTTTGGGCACTCTGGCCTCTCAACAATGTAACAATACATTGTTTAAAATGGGGCTTCGAAACCTAGGGTGTTACATAAGCTCTTTAAAAAATGAAAAAGGAAAAAAAATCAAATATTCCAAAAAGAGGGGACGAGAAATAATCATTATTTTTTCGGCAGCAAAGATAGTATCCTTTGGACAAAGCACATCTTTCCATTTGTTTGTCAAGCATTGGGATCTAGTATGACCTTAGGAATTTGTTCTCTCTACATAGAGTTGTGTCCTCCTCGGTTTGGTTACTCTTCCAAACATATGGAGAGTTTGTGTTTCCTCCTACATCACAAACTTGTGTCAATGTCATGCTTCCTAAGTCTGATCATCTTTCGTGCTTTTTTCCAAGGGAATTTTTACCGAAATTGAGTCATCTTTTCTTGATTTTTTCTCTTGAATTTCATGATTTGACCATACCGAGAGTCCAGTCCAATCTAGATTCAAAATCGATGAATTTCGTTTCCTGATCATAGGGATCCTCCAGTATTTTCCTGACAGGTTGTCGAAGACCTCAAAGTAGTGAGTCTTACACTCCCATTGTAATCCTACATAAGTTTTGAAGACCTTGAAGTTTTTACTCGAGCTATGAGGACTTCATCTCCAACCACAAGAATCACTAGCTTCTTGAAGATGCATATTGTACTTGTATATCTTTGGCTGATTTTGAGATGTAGATCCGCTATGTATTGCTTGTGGATACACTTTATATAGTTATATGACATGGATCTGCAGTGTATTTGATTGGTAGCCATGATTTAGTTCATCCCGAGCATGGGTATGCCCACCTCAGAGAGACAATTACTACATACACTTGTTGCACACTAAACAACCCACATATACCTCCAAACGTTGCAAAAATTAAGAATTTGTAAGGAATTTGATGGAATTTATATGCTATTGGAGGTTTCCCAACCAATTCACCTGCTATATCCCATCCCTCAACAAAATAACCATCCTTTTTTCATATAAAATGAGGTCTTAGAGTCTTATTCCACAACAAAGCATTAGAACGGTGAAACTATACCCAATTTCCCTTCCTTTCCTTGCCCAACCATTTTCAACATTTTGTGAGTTATTTCCTAAACATTCCCTCTCCATCCTCTTTTCTTCCATACAATCCATTTCCTTCCCTTGACGTGATCAATAGATTGTGAGAATAGGCTTATTGAAGGTGCACTTGGAGCATTGTTAAGAGGATCCTAGACCAGGTTCGCAGAGCGTCGGCTTGCAAGGATTGTAATCTTCAATCTTTGATTAATGAATAAAATAATCTCTTTTCCCTGTCCCAAATGATGATGTTTTATGTCTTTTCTTTGATTTATACATAACAATTGATATATAACCCTAATATATGAATATAAATAGCATGCTTTTAGCCTTGTTTTCCTAGTTCTGGATGCAGTTAAGCTTTGGGGTGATACTTCCAGTGTTGGGAGCTACATAGCTTGAGGAGATCATCACCAAACATTGGATAAAAGGTATGGTTATTGATCTTCTCTTCCACTGCTTGTTCATGTATTTTGGTATGTTTGGGGTAGTCTATAAAATAGATTGAATTTTAGGGAGTTATTTGCTCTGTCTATACTTTAAACACTAGTATAGTTATAGGGGGAGTACAATCATGCAAAGAATATAACACATACCCAAAATTATTCTACTTATTTTTTTCTTTGCATATAGGGGGCACAAAATTTTATGATGAACAATCTAAGGTAGAAATTTCCATTGATTCTTGACACCAAGAGAACTTCTCAGTGCTCACACATTTTGTTAATGAATCTACAACATTCTCCAAAGTGTCTGCCTTTACCAAAAAAACCTTCTTCTCTTCAACCATGTATATGAAAAAATGATATTGACCATTGATATGATTTTTCCTAGAATGATAAGTTGGGTTCCTCGTCAATAATATTCCACTCTGACTATCACAATTTATCCTTACAACTTGTTCTACAAACCAAATACCTAAAAACAATATTTGTAACCATATTTCTTCCTTGCTTGCATGAGTGGATACCATGTATTGAATTCTACAGTTAAGAGTGCCACTACAGGTTGTATTTTTCTCATCCAACCGATTACTCCTACAAATAGGTTAAACACATGTCACATACCCACTTGTAGATATTCTATGATCCATATATCTAGCTCAGTCTACATCAACAAATCCATATATTTCCAACACTATGTCCAATCATGGTATTCCTTTGTACCACAATCCATAACTAGTAGTGCCATGCAAATACCTGAAAACCCTCTTTATTATTATCCAATGCTCCTTTCATGGATTTGGCATATACCTACTCAAAATTCCCAATGCATGTGCAATTTCAAGTCTAGTATAAATCATTTCATACATCAAACTTCCAAATGCACTAGCATATGGAACAAAAGACATGTCCTCTTCCTCTTCATGTGTCTTGGGGCACTAATTTGAAGATAAATTTACACCTACATGAATAGGGACCTTGAACGGTCTACATTACTTCATATTAAACCTTTCCAATATTGAATCAACATATTTTCTTTGATTCAACCATATATATTTTTTCCCGATCGCTTTTAATTTCCATGCCCAAAATAAAGTTTGTAACACCAACATATTTCATGTAAAATTTAGAGGAAAACTGAGTTTTCAAATACTGGATAATTTCCTTTTCATTTCCTATCAATAACATATCATCCACATACAAGAAAAAATAGACAATATGATCACCTTCTAATTTAAAATACACAAGTCCCTGAGGTGTAGGACAGTCAGTGACAGAGTGTGTTGTTAAGGCACTCTGTGATGTTAAAGTCACCGGTTCGAAACCTACGGGGACAAAAAATCAAACCATGTTAAGGTTTGTTGTGGATCAGGTCAAGTGCGATCCCTGAGTGATTTTAATGGATTATATGCCCCTGAGTCGTGGTTTCTTAGCCACAAGTTAGTCCCACATGTCACGGACAAACTAACAAACAAAAAAAATGAAGTACACAAGTGATTGGATTTGATCCTTGTGAAGCCAAGTCCCAATATATAAGTATCAAATTTTTTATACCACATCCTTGGTGATTTATTTAACCCATATATGGACTTTTTCATACTACATACCATCTCTTTATTTCCCTTCACTGCAAATCCTTCTAGTTTCTTCATGTATATTTTTTCTTCCAGATCCACATGTAGGAATGTTGTCTTCACATTCATCAATTTTGCTTCGAAATCAAAAGAAAAAAAAAACAAATAAAAGAAATATAATAGAGGTCAACTTGGAAACAATGATATTTTTTTACCAAAGCCAATTCCCTCTACCTAGAAATAACCTTTTTCTACTAATCGAGCTTTGTGTTTCTCCACTTTTCCTTCTGCATTCAACTTCTTCTTAAACACCTATTTGTTTCCAATGGGATTTCTTCCACTTGGTAATTCCATTATATCCCAAGCCTCATTCTTCTCCAAGGCTACCATTTCTTCAACCATGGCATTTTTCTAGAGTTTTCCATCCTATAAATACACTACCTCCCTAACGGTTATAGAATCATCATTAGTAATCAACAAAGAAAAATTTGATAAGAAATTAGGTGGAGTATACCTTTCCAATTTCCATATTTCCTAAATCGATCTCCTCAATATTGGAGTATGAGGCTCTTCTTCTTCTAATTTATGTTTTTCTATAGAGTCTGATTCATTATCGTTCAATTCAAACTCCATTTTCTCTAGTTCTTCCTCTCTTGATAGGACTTATTGTTTGACAACATCTTTGATTTCTCTAAATACCACATCTCGGCTATACACTACCCTTTTTTTTCTAGGTTCCAAATCTTATAACTTGTGAGACCATCTTTATAGACAATAAATATACACTTTTCATCCTTTTTATCCAGCTTATTCCTATTTTCCTTTGGAATGTGTAGATAAGAATCACAACCAAACACCCTAAGATGTGTAAGAGATGGCTTCTTTCCAATCCATACCTCATGTGGATTCTTGTCATCCAACTCTGATGAAGGTGATCTATTTACCAAGTAACAAGAAATATTTGTTGCCTCTACTGATAATTCTTGTCCTAACTAGACACCTATGAGCATGTTCCTTTATTTTTCCATCGACGTCATGTTCATCCTTTCTGCAACTCCATTCTACTGAGGTGTGTATCGAATAGTATTCTTCCTTGTGATACCATAATTTTTAATAAATTGCTTGAATTCATTCCCAAAGAATTCTCCACCATTATCCATCCTTGACACCTTACTTTTCTTCTCTCTCTGATTTTCCATAAGAAGCTTAAACTCTTTAAATTTGTTGAAGACTTCATATTTCTTCCCGAGGAAATAAATCAATGTATTCCTCGAGAAGTCATCTATGAATAAGACATAGTACAAATATTTACCTAGTGAAGGAATTTACACAGGTCCAAACACATCAATATGCATCAACTGTAATACTCCCCTTTCCCTCATAGCACCAGAGGGGAATCTTACCTGATTATGCTTCCTATATAAGAAATGTTCAAAGAAATCAAAATCCAGAGAGAAATTGGACATGCCTTCAACCATACCATTACTGTGTAGTACTCAAAGACCCTTCTCTATGATATCTCCTAGTCTTTGATGCCACCACATACTATTTTCTCCAAATATTGTAGGATGTTTTCCTTCTTCAGCTCCAATCTTAAGAACAATGGAATTGTTGCACCCGAAAATAATAGTGACCCTCAATAGAATATACAGAATTCCAATCCAAGCATTCCTTATAAATACCATTTCTCCTCAAACCATCCTACATTATTATGTTTAAAACACTATTTTTACACCTAGATCATCCATCTTGATTACATAAATCAAATTCCTATCCAATCCTGGGATGTGCATAACACTAGGAAGTGTTGTAATCCTACCATCCATGATATTCAATTTGAATTTTCCTCATGCTATTATTTTGGATATCGAGTCATCTCCTATAAAAACATCACCGACATCATACCTTTCATACTTGTAAAATCCCTCCCTGTGAGGAGTTATATGAAAGGATGCACCTAAGTCGACCAACCATGCTTCATGATATACATGTGTTCTTGAAGAAACCAAGTACAGATCCCCTCCTTCATCTATGGAGGTTTTTTCTTATGTATAAGGAGCATCCTTAGATCCCTTCCATATCTCAACACTTTTGGATCTATAGTGTTTCTTGTAATACATTTTTTTCCACATATCTAGCATACCTTTACAAATTTTCCAGGAGATTTAAATATTCCTCTAGATTTGGATCTCCCACTTGAGGAATTATTTTATTTCTTTCCTAGGAGCATCCTCTTACAAATAAGGAATATATGCTCCATCCTTCCATGTTTTTCTGCCTCATCTCCTCTGACAACAAGGATGATACCACATCACCGAAGCTTAAAATAGTTACATTACTGCCTATGGCTACAACCAGACTATCCCATGTGTTTGGTAAAGAGAAGAATAAAGTGATGCACTTATTTTCATCATAAATATTAATATCAACAAAAAATAACTTACTTACCACAAGATTGAAGGCATTCGTATGCTCTATCACTAAGTCTCCATCTTTGATCCTCGAGTTGTACAACTTCTATTGCATGAACAGTTTGTTTACCAGGGACTTAAACTTATACAAAGCCCCTAAATTATCCCATAAATCCTTGATATAACTTCTCCTGACACATTCAATAATATTGAATTTGAGAGACACAACTGGATTGTGATCTTTGCCTTTTGGTCCAAAATTTTACAGTCTCCCATTGAAATTCTCATATGTGCAGTGCATGGATCCATAATTATCCATTGATATTTTTCTACCAAAATACCTTCCATATTGAAATTCCACAACTCAAAAAAATTTCCATTAAATTTTTTGATATCTATTTTTTAACTACTCGTCATTTCTTTTCACCATGAGAATTGATACCACAGATCTCCCACTATAACAAGGTTTATCACAAACCGAGGCCAAACCCTTAGCCATAAAGTCATCCCCCTTAAGCTAATAACAACTCTTATACCAAATGTAAGTTTCAAATACTTTACAATAATGCAATGCTAACACATATTCTTAAAAAAAACAGAAAAGAACACAATCAAAATCAAACATATACACGGAGATTTACCCTGGAAACCCAAATCAGGAAAAACAACAACCTGTTTAGAGCCACACCTCTAATTTGTATTCATCATCATACAATTTCATTGTTTACAATACAATATATATATGATCATGTGGCATCCAAAACCTCTAATCCATTGACTCGGATTAGACTACAACCCTAATTCCTTAACCAGAAATAGAAAATCATGGGTTGAAATACCCTGCACCACTAAATTGCCAAAGAAAAAAACCTCCCCCACTAAAGACAAAAAACCGCCCAAACAATTGGCGAATAAACCCCCAAAAAAAAATCTTAACGACTTTGCCTCCTAGACCCCCAATAGGGGGACCTACAATCATGTAAATAATATAACACATACCCAACATGCATGACATATGACTACTATTTCAGTTGTTGTTCTTCAATTTCATTGGAAAACTTATTGTGCATGGTATCCCATGCTCGACGACACAAATATACATATACTAATGTTTTCCCCACCCCATACTCTATGGAATAACTTTAAGGATGAAGGAAAATATCCATAATACACTAATATTTATCACATTGAAGAAGGCTCTTTCATTATGGAGAAATGAGTAGCTATGTAGACTTTCACCCCCAAAAATTTGACCACTTTGGATGCCATGGTTTCATGTTTCCACATGTAACCTTTTTACTTCACTAGGATTATCATCTCATATGAGGACTACATACACTCTATTCTAGAAAGATAATGTATGTGTACAATGTGGAGTGCATTCCACCGATATTGCGTTAATAATCATCCTTCTAGACAAAATAATAAAATTTGGGTAAAATTTGTTTTCTACAAAATAGATCAAGATAATCTCCCCATCAATGAACATGAGATTAAAATTTGTATCTATGGTAGTTTGATAATGATGAAAATGGGTACTTGACACTGAGAGGGAGGGCGAGGGTGAATCAGTGTCACAAAACTTTGGACATTTTTCCACTTTTCACAAATTAACTAAACACAAATATTTATTTCATTTTCTCAATCAATATATATATATATATATATATAAGAATAAATATTTTAGTTATTAGATCACTTGAATGAATACATAATATCAATCTTTGAATATCATCTTCATACAATTATGAGATACCCAGCTTGTAGTTCTCATATCCAAATGAGAAATGAGGAATCCAACCCTCATAACAAGTCCCAGCTTGTTGATCTCAAATCCAACTGAGATGTGAGGAATCCAATCCTCATACAAGACCCAGCTTGTAAACAGGCACCAACCTGATAGAATGAACTTTCATTCAATCGATTATATATAAATATATATACTTCAACAAATTCAAATACAATCTTCTCACAATTCCTTTTTGTTTATATAGTCTTCCAACTGGTGTGAAATTGAATCATTGTGTCTTTTGATATTTGAACCATTGTACCTTTTCATTTAAAATGATAATCTTTAAACTTTAGTTAATATCATTTTCCTTCTTATTTCTTTATTCATGTTTTCATGATTTAACTCTCTTTCAATCATGACCGTGTATTGGTTCATTTGTCCTCATGAGTTGATCACAAACATGGATCAACTTATTAGATCGTACTCATGCTTATGTTGTGTTCTCGTTTCACAAACAGATCATATTCCATCTTTTAATGATTCTCTTTGTTGTTCTGGTGTAACTCACTGTCAAATGAAACTTGTATGAGGTGCTTCCTTAAAACCATATGATTATAGGCGTAGAACCACGAGCTTATCTATTTAATTGTTGTATTATATTTTTCCTTTATTTCTTATTTCATATGATCAATGGTGGTGACCAGAAACTAGACCAATCGAGCAATTGAGCGCTTTATCAGAATCAACGATCATGATTCAATCTTCTGATGAGATGGACGACTGTCAGAACTTCGGAACTTCACCCTTCGAAACTTTTGGGCTTGAAACCTGTTGACAGGAGAAATTGACCGCTCATCAACTAGAAGAGTGAATCTGGTTCGGGGTTGTCTAATTAACCCAAGTTGTTTGGATTAATTCACTCCGACGGGTTTAGCGGCTCCGTTGGACGAACTAAGTTCTAAAGAAAGCGAAAAATGACTAAAGAAAATGCAATACTTAATAAATAACAATCACTAAAATCTATATGTACATTTAAATATATATATGTAAAATTTATTTAAATAATATATGTTTAATAATTCTATATACAATCTGTACAAAACACGAGTTTTAATCTAAACTCATAAAAATCAAATGTAAATTGGTTCCTTTAACAACAATAATAAAGAAATTGAAAATACTATTTAATTTTTTGGTTTGTTTTCTTGGATGTATACATTCTTGAAATCAAATATTAAACTTACTTAATTGAACAGAAAATAATAGGTAATGGAAATCATATNTATATATATTCTAAAATAAACTAGCAAATGAAATAAAATGACAAACTAACCTATTAACACATCCAATGTCTGTTTGATAGAGAATATCCTGCCACTTTATCCGCGAAGTAAACCTGTAATGGATCTTAAGGTTGTTCCGACCAAAAGCGAAACAATGCACTGGAGATTGAGTTTTGGTAATAGAACATAAAATGGACACAGTTACAGTGATCTTATGATTTGCAACTATGACGAAATAAATCTTCCTATAAGAACTTGCATGTAAACATTCAACATAAATGAGAGATAAATCTCCTAATTTAAATTGGATAGATGATCACTGTGTATATATTGTATCTGAAACATAAAATATGGACAGAATATAAAAATGAATCATATCAACTTGCAATAAATCATGACGACGAAAGAAATCACCATCTATTTTCAAATCGACATAAACATAACTTGAATCAAAACATCATACAGAAAAGCTAAAGCTGTAACGTGCATTCTGTTCCATTCAAGTCTATGATAAAATGCCCGTACTCTTTCCCCGGGTCAAGATGATGCAATGTTTACAAAATAATATGTTTATATAGGTTTAAGGAAACATAACTGTTTCATGTTCATAAGATCAAATTGATTTCAAAAAATAAAGGGGGATGCAACCACCCTGATTTCACTAGATATAAAAAAACTACCAACAGTCTAATTCTGTTTATTCAAAATAGATAATAGATATGGCTGGGAGATCTAAAAAGTGCCTCATATCATCTTTGAAATCATAAGCTCCTTAATTATCCTGAAAACAAAATAAAATAGGACGATCTCAGATATGTTTTCTGTCATCAAATTAAACAATTTGAATTTTCTTAACTGGCTACAGAATCTTGCGATTCTGTAGCTAGTTATAATAGCAAATGCAATCTCATTTTATTGAATAAATAAAACAGGATAATCTTAATAATAAAAATAGTTTATTCAATCAAACCAAATATCCTAACTTAA
>SNQJ01S0055472.1:15508-50558 GCA_010110895.2 Picea sitchensis
TCTTAACTGGCTACAGAATCTTGCGATTCTGTAGCTAGTTATAATAGCAAATGCAATCTCATTTTATTGAATAAATAAAACAGGATAATCTTAATAATAAAAATAGTTTATTCAATCAAACCAAATATCCTAACTTAAGAATGGCAATAATCATGCTAACAAAATCATACCTCTAATCATAAAACCAAATCGTATCAAGAAACTTTGGAGTTAACGATAGCTGTAGCTGCCTCTACGTTTTTGAAAATCACATGACCTGTAGTTTTCAAATGCTTCTCCTTCCCTTGGATGATGGATTCAAGTCTGTTGTTTTCGTTTGTTAACATATCAACTTGGTCTCTTAAAGACTTGACTCATCACTGTAGAAACGGGACATCGGTATAGTATCTGTCAATCCATGATAGGCATACATCATATTGTGACTGTGAGGCATTTTCATTAGAACGAACAAGATTACGGATCGGAGAACCATCCATATGGATAACAGATTTATTGCAGAACTGGATACCAGGGAACTCTGGGTTATCTTTCAAACAAGGAGGCAAATTATCGACATAGTTATAGGGTCGGTGAGGGTATAGCCTGAATGACACAGGGTCTTCTTCAGCAAGGAATTTGTCAATTTCTGAGTCTGAGCTTTCGCTCAATTCAATCATGTTGATCATGTCTGCACGGGGGTTTGATTTATTTTGAATACTTTGGGAAATTAACTGACCAACTCTTTTGTTTTTGAAATTGACATCAACACTACCTTTTAACTTCTTTCCTATAGGTTTCTTCACATTTTTAATACAATCCTTTGGATGTGTAACCGATTGACTGTCCTGTTGAATGACCTTAGGGTAGCTCGAGGGTTCATTTTTAGGGGAAAAATCACAAGCCTGGAGAGGTGGAAGAGAGGTCGTCGGGTTCACAAGGGTTTCCTCAACGATTGGCTTATCTACTTCTCCCAACTCAGGGCTACCAAAACCATTTCGCGTAATGAACGAATCCCAACAGTCATTTTGTGACTCTAACTGATGCATGAGGATGATTTTAATCAGGCCATGATGAAACAGACTTGAATCTGACCTCTCTTTCCTAAATATTTTCCCCATTTTATACAGACTTCTGAGTAGGTAATAAGGCATATTCAACAGAAAACCAATAAAACTCATAAGCAAGCGTAAATGATATAGGAAAACAAGTCCAAATCGTCCCTCGCATGTGATGAATTGCTTCAATACAACAAGTAAATCATGCCACCTAGTTTTCAAGAACAAAATTGGCATACCTCTATCACATCTAGTTATTTTTCATGAGGTAAACATTAAAGTCCAAGGGACTTCCTCCACTTTCGCGTTTTTGAACCATTTTTGACCAACCGCTGGCAATCCCATGGCTTGAATTAGGAACTCTTCGGTTACTTCCAATTGCACATCACCGATTTTTTCCCTACAACCATCAAAGGTAAAGGAAAACTCTTGGGCGACGTGAAGATTAAAACCCTGAAAAGTTTTGATGAAAATATGCCAACCATTCCTTTCCAAATATTCCCTAGCATTATCATATGAGAGCAGGGTTTGGATGTTGTTCAATTCGACCCTTACCACTGGAGCAATACTGAATGGGCGGGTGATTAATGCACAACACACGGGTAGGGTTTGAGAAAATGAAACAGAGCCATAGCCTCGAGCTTTAACAATACATGTTGTAATGATTCAAATGATGGGCAGGGTGTTTAATCAAAACACGTGTGAAGAATTTTGTGAAACCCGAGACCATGCTAAGGAGTAATGGAAATCCTGTAAATCGTATGCCACCTTGGTATTGAGTACAGGCTAGGACCAAAGTACTCAAAAAGCATAAGTGTGCGCATCATATTTTGATTACAAAGTTGGGCAAATGAATAATCAAAAGTTTTGTGAATGAAATGTGATCAAAGAGAAAACCAAAACCAATACAAACAATATCAAATGGTGGGGTATTTTGTTTGTTAAGACTATCAATCTCTTGGACATGCTTATGAGTTGACAAGGTGAAAAAGACAACCGGGTGATACCTTCCTGGCAAAGAATCGAACTCCATATTAAATAAACCATTTGCCTTCAATGAAAATTTAAAACAAAATGGTAATGATAGTTGCAAGTTTTCATGCTTTCAGTCATCAAAACGAAGCATGAATAGATGATAAGTAAAATGCGACGATTTACAACTATCGTTTAGGGAAAAGCTCATGAAGAGTAATAAAATTTCATAGACCCTGTGTAAGCAGCTCATAAAAATAATAATTATATAATCGTTGCCAACAATGGTGATCTGTTGGGAGAAGCAGTTATCTCTATCACACGAACAATTTTAGGTTAGAATAATATGAAAAACTTTGAATCGAAAACAACCGAAAAGTTGTTTGAACATGTCAAATAATCATAACACAGTCTGGTTTCAGACAACTTTTATTTTTAAAGAAACGAAAACTGGTGACAATCTTGGCAAAAGAGAGCCACAATGTTAATTTAAAATCTTCAATACTATTGACAGAGCCGCTACTGCCAGCAAGCGTCCATAGCCTCGACAGGGATGTCAATTAACCCACTCTGATATCTGTACCCTGTCAAGAATTTTTAGATCAGAATGAAGGAATTTTAAGGCCAAAACATAATCCATATCTGAGAATTTTCTTTTACCTGACATTGCTTCGCTGCCAGCGGGCCTGTTTAGTACCCTGGCGAAGTTATCTTGGCGTCATGCATGCATTTACCCGCTTCCAGCAGACATGTTCAGTGTCCCGGCGGGTTTACAATCACTTACCACAACTCTCTGAAAGTTTATATTATAGTTTTTAAAGATATTCAATTGAGCGGGGTGACGCTGAAAATTCTAGTTTTTTAACACAACTTGATATGTCACAGACCTTGAAAAATTTTCGAGTTGTCCTTCATCAAGATCTAGAAATAGTTTATTAATAAAACCAACTTTCAAGAACAGGGAGACATCGTTGAGTTGTTCTCTTAAAGAATAGGGATAGCATAAAAATTATTTTTATAGATGGTCGTGAATACTTTCAATTGCAGATTGAAACCAAGAAAACGCTTTTCAAGCAAAAAGTCAAATTCAACAAGGCTACAATTTCAGAGAAATACAACAATTGATGTTTTGACAACTTTTGGCAGTCATTTTCGAGGGGAAGTTTTTTTTGTTTTCTTTGTCTGAGCTAGCCCGTGGTGCAGGCATGTGTGTTTCAAAAGAAAGACCGATAAGCAGAAATGAGAACCAAAACAAACCAGAAAAGAAAAACAAACAGCAAGTAAAACAAAACAGAAAGTATTTACAAAGGGTGTATGGGAGCGTCATCAGGTGAAGTACTCTTTTAGAGCTTGGCCATTCATTGGGAAGGTGTCTGGATGTCCCTCTAAATTTTGTAGGCGAAAATATCTGGGACCCAGTTTCTCAGTAACTAAAATGGTCCCAACCACAAGTTCTAAAACTTAGTATGCTCTCCTTTTCCCTCATGAGGTTTGTCCCACTTAAGGACAAGGTCGCCAACCTCAAAATTTCTTTCAGAGGTAGAATTGGAATCAGACCAGTTTTTAACAATGAGTTGATGTTGATCCAATTTTCGTTTTACTTGAGACCTTACTTCCTCTAACTTTAACAAAGCGTTAATTCGACTCTCCAAGGGGGAACAGTCTTCTTCCTGTACCTTCTGCGATAACTGTAGAGATGGAAGAAGGACATGTGGTGGAAGAATCGCTTCCCTGTCGTAAACGAGAAAGAAAGGTGAATTACCCACAACGGTTTTAGGAGTTACTATGTCAGCCCAGTTTGCGTTTAACAGTGTGTTATGCCAATTTTTATGGTTTTCTGAGACCGTTCTCTTGATAATTTTGATCAGGTTTTTATTAGTTGATTCTGCTAAACCATTACCTTGCGGGTAATAGCTGGTGGAGTACTTTAATTTTATTCCTTTTTCAAGGGAGAAATTGCTCATTTCAAGAGATGAAAAGTAGGAAGCATTTTCAAATACCAGGCATTTAGGGATACCGAAACGAGTGATAATATTTGAATTCAAGAAGGATATTACCTGGCTGGTATTTACAGCTTTTAATGGGGCAGCCTCAGACCACCTGGTGAAATAATATGTGGATGTTATGATGTATTTATACTACTGTGAGGATGTCGGCTTGATTGGGCCTATAATATCCAGGCCCCACTGCTGAAAAGGGAGTCTACCGAAACTGGTTGCAAAGGGAATGCTGGTTTTTGTATCCGTCCAGATGCCTTTTGACAAATCACACACTTGTGACATAAGGCATGAGCATCTTTGAAAAGGGTAGGCTAGTAATAACCTGCTCTTAATACTTTGTGGGCGGTGGTGTCTCCACCAAAATTCCCACTAGCTTCCCCTGCATGTAACTCCAATAAGACTTTTTCTGCTTCACATTTTTCAAGACAACGCATAAGTATTCCATCGAAATTTTGGTGAAACAAAATAACATTAATCAGCTGAAAAGAAGCAGATTTTAATCTTAGTGCTCTCCTTTTTGAGGGATCGATGTGACGAGGAGCTAATCCGTGTATAAGACAAAATTTGATGTCGTCATACCAGGAACTAACAAGGTTTTGTGCACAGTAGATTTGATTTTGGTGGTTCTGATCTGGATTTAACATATCAGTTTCATTTTGTTGTCCTATAGATGAATCGACAACCAACTTGCATAAACCTTGGCCTCTAACAATTTGTGTTGGGGTGATTTCTATGTCATATTCTTGTAAGGATGTGACCCAGTTTTCCCTTTTTTCGCCTAGTTCTTTCTGTACTAACAAATTCCTGACAGCCGGGTAAGGGACAATGATTTTTGTCCTAGATTTCAACAGATAAGATCGAAAGTGTTTTACTTATTTAAAAACAACATAAGCTTGTTGATCTACTGCTAGGTAATTAAGTTTTTCTCCCTTGAAGGCTAATCTCATAAAGGCAATTGGGACTTCGTTGTTTTCAACATTCTTTTGAGTTAGGACAGCAGCATAAGATTGGTCAGAGGCAAAGGTGTAGAGGGTGAAGTCTTGCAAAAAATTAGGGCTCATTAGAGAAGGAGCGTCTATTATGGCCTTTTTTATTGAATCAAAATACTGACTTTCTAAGGGTCCCCAATGGTACTGTACATCCTTTTTTATTAAGTTTTGTAATGGCCTCACCATTTCTGAAAAGCTGGGGACGAATCTCCTAACCTAAGAAAGATTGCATGGAATTTTTTGACGAGGGAGGGGGGAGTTTCGAAATGACTTGGGTCCTTTCAGGGTCAATAATCATCCCTTCATTTGATACAATGAATCCGAGGAGCTTACCTTGTTCTACTGCGAAGACATATTTTTTAGGATTTAAGAAATTTCGTACTTACGACATCGCTGTAGAAAAGATCTTAAATGAGCTAGATGATGTCCTTTATTTTTTTAGAAGACAGTGATGTCATCCAGGTAAACTACTACAAATTGATTTATTAAGCTGTGGAAAGCGATATCCATCACTCTCTGAAAAGTGGCACTAGCGTTTATGAGCCCAAAAGGCATCTTTTTATAAGCATAGGTGCCTCATGGGGTACGGAAAGTAGTTTTGAGCTGGTCTGGAGGAGACATAAGGACTTGGTTATACCCTGAAAAACCACCCAAAAAGAATAATCTTTCAGAGCCAGATACTTGTTGAAGGATATTCTCCATGGGAGGGATAGGGTAGTTGTCTTTATCAGATGCTCGGTTAAGATTTCGAAATTCAACACATAGTCGGATTTCACCACTCTTCTTTTTGATAGGGACAATATTAGAGACCCATTGTTTGTGCCTTACTGGGAAGATTATTTTAGCGTTCATGAGTTTGTTTAATTACTTCTTGACTGTTGGTTCGAGTTTTGGGTGCATCTTCCTTAACTTTTGTTGAAAAGGTTGGGTCTGGGGTTTCATGGGAATAATGTGTTGTATGATGTTAGGATCAAAGGTTTTTAGGTCATCGTATGTCCAGGAAAAAACATCTTTGAATTCCTTAAACAACTTAATAAATGCTACCTTTTCTTGCTCAGAACACCCCAACCCCAAATTGATGCACTGTGGGTTGTCTTTAGTTCCAAAATTTACTTTTTCATGTGTCAAGGAAGAACTATTCGTTTTATAATTCACTGATTTTCTGAACTTATCATGAAGATCATAAATTTTTTCTAATCTAACCACAGATTTGAGGATAGAGTTTACCATGTATGATCCAGATTCTGGGGATCTCGGATCTGGTATTACCGTAAAGTCGCGAAGATTTTCGTCATGGGTACCTTCATCGATCACTGTGCCCTGGAAAGTTTCTTCCATATGTAGAAAACTGATGATCTGTTGATCGTCATCGAAGACTCTCCAATTTGTGATGTTGTCCAGGACGGACGGTCTGAACAACAATTCGACGGAAAATGCATTCATAGATAGGCCTTCTGCAGGAAAAAAATTTGAAGCGACGTTAGCTAACAAATCATCTTCAGAATTATTCAATCTAGGAATAGAATTTATGTTAAACGCAAAAAACTTGTTCATCAAATTCCATACCTCAGTCTGATAGCTTTTTAGGTGCAGAGATAAATAGTGGATAGAATTTTTTACCTGTCTAACCACTATTTTTGAATCACCAAAAACAGTCAAATCCTGAATGTTTAAATCTAGTGTTTTTTTGATACCTTGCAGAAGTGCCTCATATTCGGCCGTGTTGTTTGTACATTCGAATTCTAACTGACAAGCAATCAAAGTCTTGTTACCTGGTGGATCAATGAGCATGCACCCTGCACCAACTCCTTCCTTATATTTTGACCCATCGAAGTAAAGAGACCATATTTGATTTTCGTCAGGTGCATATGACCACTGAGAGAAGGTTGTTGACTGTGTGCATGTCATAATTTCAGATTGTTGTTCTGGGTCAGTGATGGTAGAAGTTTCGGCCATGAAATTGCTGAAAAAAGTGTCCATCCCCTCTATTTCAGGTGAATTGGTAGAAGCAGTGAATGGTTCATTGGGATCATTTAAATCAGTTACCGTGAACTTAAGATAACGTTCACGATTTACCTTGATTCTGTTAGGCTTTCCGTTCTCGGGCAGCTACAAGTGAGACCAATTCATTGCAAAATAGCCATGTAATTGTTTTGAACAATCTCTAACTAAAAACAAACCATATACTTCTGGGATATCTACAACAATGATATCAATCACTTGATGGACTTTAGGATTAGATGATAATCTGATAAGCACATTTTTTAATTCGCCTATCACTTTAACACTAGTTCGATCAAGTTGGATGGTTGAACTTCGGCATTAATTTTTTGATAGACAGACCAAGGCATTATGTTAGATGATGCACCTAAATATACCATACAGTTATGTACATTCCTATTGAAAATTTCAAAAGTCAACAAAAAGGGAGGGACATTTCTGCGAGTATTAATAGTAGAAGTTTGTTGTTTTTTAATCGCAGCCCCTGAAACTAGTTTATCTACATTTTTTACACTTTTTACAGGAAGGTCTCTTTTATCATGAGGTTTGGATGTCGTTTTGGCGGAGGCCTTTTGAGGAGTTTTGGGGCTGT
This sequence comes from Picea sitchensis, assembly GCA_010110895.2. Classification (NCBI taxonomy): domain Eukaryota; kingdom Viridiplantae; phylum Streptophyta; class Pinopsida; order Pinales; family Pinaceae; genus Picea; species Picea sitchensis. The sequence goes on from SNQJ01S0055472.1 coordinate 23,097, forward strand.
TTTCAACAACTTTGTTGTTGTTTGGATTATTTTTTTTGTTGTTTTCCGCAATATTATGCAGCATCTTTTGCAAAAGAAAAGGGAATTTTAATAATTCGTAAACATAAATGTTAGCCCTAAGTTTTTTTAGATCCTCAATCAAATAATAATCTAAACTTGGGTTTGCTGAATTCTGTTTAGTCTCAATTGATTTAGACTGTTTTGGAGGCACAGTAGTTGCAATTTCAAAAGAAGACTTATTTTTTGTCTTGCTCCTGGTATTGTAAGGATGCACTGTTTCAAAATTAGCTTGAAAAATGCTATTGGAAAAATGTCCGAAAATGTTTGGGGAGGATTCGTCTTCATCTACTATCTCTTGTTCAACTACTTCTTCAGGAATCTCGGGAGGAATCAAGTTATCATGTGCTTCTAGGATTGCTTGAATAGCAAATTGTAAGCTTTCTAGATTTAGGCCTTCAGAATTTGAGTTAGGTCGGTTTGTGAGAAAAGGCTTCCTAAAAGGGGGTTTGTAAGGCCCTTTGCTCGAAGAAGCTTCTTCAGCTGACCTTTTCAAATCTATAACTTGATTAGATAAATTCTGAACGACTTTTTGTAATTTTTCTAGATCCGAACTCTCTGGTTGAGCTTTGTTTTGGGGAGGTCTAGGAAGGATTTTGATTTTCTTCTTGGAGGATGAACTAGTCTCTATCTCGTTACAGGTATGGTATTTTAAGCTGAGAATATCTTTATCGATTTGACTCGCCTCTTCGAAGGCTTCTAACAATGTGTCTTTCTTGGACCTCTTTACCCAAATGGATATGTTTTGATGTAAGGCTTTCGTGTAGTATGCAACAATAAGATTTTCGGCAGGCATCGAATCCGTGGGGATTCGGTTCTTTAGTGTCAAGAACCTTTGATTAAATTCTTTTATCTTTTCTTTGGGGTTCATTTTTAAACTAGAAATCTCCATGACTAGAACTTCAGGAGACTTTTCGTCTCCAAACTTCTCAAGGAAACATGACTCGAATTTATCCCATGACACGATGGTGTGGGGCTATTGGGAAAAGTACCAGGTAGAGGCATTGCCTTCAAAGGTGTAGGGAAACAATCTGCACACTACGTCTTCATGCTCAACACTATGGAGCCTAATGGCTAGCATAAACTTTTTGATGTGATCTTCAGCGATCTGCTTGGAGTCTGGGTCAAATTTAGGGAGCCATTTCTCCGGTTGTTTAGGCAAAGGATGATGGGGACCGGGTATGGACACTGCATCTTGGTCGAGCCAAGGTATGGCATGATTGTTTGGATTTTCCATAGGTGTGGGAGGTGTCAAAGGCTGGGATGAAGAACTGCCTTCGTCTGATGATTCTTTTCCAGAAGAAGAAGGAGACGAAGGGGGCGGTGATGGTGGAATACCAGATCCTCCTACTGCATGAGTGAGGATATGATATGGATCTGTAGGGTTTAAGGTAAGATCAGTAACTTCAAGTTGCTCTCTGATATCAGAGAATTCTAATGGTTGGTTATGTTATCACTCCAAGAAACCCTTTGTGGTTGTAGACCAAAGGTGCTTGGTAACTTCAAGTAAAAATGTTTTTTGTGTTTTGTGTAGATTGATCAGTGGGATAACTCAATTCAAACATGGTATTCTGACAGTCAAGATGATAAACAAAATGAACCAGTGCTCATGGACTTGATAATGATAAATAAATTTTAAGTGGGCGAAGAAAAAATTGCTCATAAACCAGTACACAATGTAGGATCTAATAAGCAATGAAGAAACTATTTATCAAGCTATGATCCAAACAATGAGATAACAATCATTCAAGGCTAGAAAACTCGGATAAGAAATCTGAGAAGAAGATTGGAAACTTATTTCAAAGAAAGAAAAGCTGTGATTTATTATTAGCATCAATGGGCCTGTTGCATATGATATTCTGTATCCCAAAGCTGAACCCTTTCTTAGTCTTTAGAATGTAACTTTATAGCTTTTACAAGATGTTCTCATATCCTAAAAAATATGGATCTGTATTTAATAAAAAAAAAACTAATTTACATAAATGTGAGATAAATCCTCAAAATGAGGGTGATCTTTATGTGTTGGTCCAATATCTGTTCTAACATTTTGGTGAAGTGATGACTAGCCTTCAAGGCTCCTCCATAAAGATTAAAAAATTTGAATTTGATGGGTTGTTCTATTCATTCCTAATACTCGGCCTTCAAAGTACGTAAAACTTGACCCAAAACTCCTCTTTTAACTTGTCTTTCCCAAAATAGCCTTTGGATTTAATTGAAAATCCACCACTGTCTAGTCCAAAGGTTCCTCTGGCACCAATTGAAAATTCGGATGCAGTGAAAATTGTAATATTAGGCCCGTTCACGGGCTCCACGATTATAGCTATTAAAAATGCTTCTACTTGTTGAAAGTAAGCACTTTCAACGACTAACGGGTCATAAAAATATCGATTTGCGCTGTTGGCGAAATAGATTTTCAAAATCGAATTTTTCGGTCATAGAAAATCCGTTTTTCATGTATGAATAGTCGGTCGACATATAGAAATCCTAATATTTCAAATGGTGCTTTTCAGATCTTCGTTTGGAGCTTGGGAAGGGATTTAAAATTTCCCTTCAAGTTTAAGTGTCATTCTTTCCATTTACAAAGCTGAAAATCGGTGAGCTCTTTTTGAGAGCACCTATACAGCCCATTTAAACTTCGGCATGTCTGGAAGCTATCTCCAACATTGTTGTTAATGTTTCTTAGAAAGAGAGTCCTCGAAGGATATTCCCATAAGGATGCTTCCCACCAGTAGAACCATTTTCTCCACCTTGTTGAGAAGTTTAAACCCCACCAAAGATATCTAAACTTAACAAAATTCCATGGGTATTGCTCACATGGACAAGAGATATTATGATTTATAACCTCTTTACATTAGGGAGGGAAAGATCAAGTAAGAAATTCCACCGAAGCATTGATGAATCGCGACAACCGTCATTCTTGAATGGTACATCTCTTTTAATGATAAGATTTGAAATGATCTACATCCATTTGCAAGGTGGACAAGTGTTGTGTCAGTCAAAAGAGAAATGTTGTTTAGGATGAGAACATTCAGTGCACATCAAACAACCCGTGCATATCAAGTATGTTTTGACAACAATTTCTCAACCAACTACAATGATGACCAAGCAATGATTTCACCAACGCACGATCTTGCACAAACTGCTCCTTAGTTGGAAGTCTTCTCTTTCACCGGTAGCATGATCTTATGGAGAACCCCTTTTATTTATTGAAAGCCTTCCTTTCCTCGGCCTTTTTGACAGTGGCTGATTGTTGGACATTTGAAATTCACCACTTTCAACAGAGCCCAGACTTATGAGAAGCGCTCCTTGGCTGCTGAAAGTCACCACTTTCCACGGCTAACACTCAACTTTTGGACATACGTTAGTTGTTGAAAGTGAATTATGCAAATTTTTGAAAAGAAGACTTTATGCGTCATATTATCTTCTAAGATAAGTGAATTATGCAAATTTTGAAAAGAAGACTTTATGGAACATATTATCTTCTAAGACAAAAACCAAAACCTAAGTTTTGCAGCTATAAAGACTCAAAAATGAATTGAGGCAACTACCGATAGCCATGATATCCACAACAAAATTCAACCAAAAGGACGGTTTTATTTTGGGAGATAACAGGTTCAAAGGCCGACCTGGTTGTTTGATACGGTCCAAGGAACTGTGCGTTCTTATGAGGGATTGACGAACAATTTCTTGTATGTCGCCCCCTAGGGGGTTTGGAGTTACTGGTTCAACGGTGATTCGAGGATTGTCATTTGATATGGTTGTTGTTTGAGGGACAATGTTGTCTTCTGAATGACTTCTAGTTACTATAGGTGAGTGGGTGCGTGGGGGAGGAGTCTTGCGACCTCCTCGTGCCATTAATAGTTTTCAGGTCCTCCTTCTAGCGCCATTTGTTGACGGGGGAAATTGACCGCTCGCCAACTGGAAGAGTGAATCCGGTCCGGGTTTGTCTAATTAACCCAAGCCGTTTGGATTAATTCACTCCGACGGGTTTAGCGACTCTGTTGGCCGAACTAAGTTCTAAAGAACGCGAAAAATGACCAAAGAAAATGCAATACTTAATAGATAACAATCACTAAAATCTATATGTACATTTAAATATATATATGTACAATTTATTTAAATAATATATGTTTAATAATTCTATATACAATCTGTACAAAACACGAGTTTTAATCTAAACTCCTAAAAATCAAATGTAAATTGGTTCCTTTAACAACAATAATAAAGAAATTGAAAATACTATTTAATGTTTTGGTTTGTTTTCTTGGATGTATACATTCTTGAAATCAAATATTAAACTTACTTAATTGAACACAAAATAATAGGTAATGGAAATCATATTATATATATATATATATATATATATATAAATTCTAAAATAAACTAGCAAACGAAATAAAATGACAAACTNTGCATCCAATCTCTGTTCGATAGAGAATATCCAGCCACTTTATCCGCGATCACTGTGTATATATTGTATCTGAAACATAAAATATGGACAACATATAAAAATGAATCATATCAACTTGCAGTAAATCATGACGACGAAAGCAATCACCATCTATTTTCAAATCGACATAAACATAACTTGAATCAAAACATCATACAGAAAAGCTAAAGTTGTAACGTGCATTATGTTCCATTCAAGTCTATCATAAAACACCATACTCTTGCCCCGGGTCGAGATGATGCAATGTTTACAAAATAATATGTTTATATAGGTTTCAAGAAACATAATTGTTTCTTGTTCATAAGATCAAATTGATTTCAAAAAATAAAGGGGGATGCAACCACCTTGATTTCACTAGATATCAAAAAACTACCAACAGTCTAATTCCGTTTATTTAAAATAGATAATAGATATGGTTGGGAGATATCAAAAGTGCCTCATATCATCTTTGAAATCATGATCTCCTTAATTATCCTAAAAACAAAAGAAAATAGGAAGATCTCAGATATGTTTTCTATCATTAAATTAAACAATTCGAATTTTCTTAACTGGCTACAGAATCTTGCGATTCTTTAGCTAGTTATAATAGCAAATGCAATCTCATTTTATTGAATAAATAAAAAAGGCTAATCTTAATAATAAAAATAGTTTATTCAATCAAACCAAATATCCTAACTTAAGAATGACAATAAGCATACTAACAAAATCATACCTCTAATCATAAAACCAAATCGTATCAAGAAACTTTGGAGTTAACGATAGCTGTAGCTACCTCTACGTTTTTGAAAATCACATGACCTGTAGTTTTCAAATGCTTCTCCTTCCCTTGGATGATGGATTCAAGTCTGTGTTTTTCATTTGTTAACATATCAACTTGGTCTCTTAAAGACTTGACTCCTAACTGTAGAAACGAGACATCGGTATAGTATCTGTCGATCCATGATAGGCATACATCACATTGTGATTGTGAGGCATTTTCATTTGAATGAACAAGATTACAGTTCAAAGAACCATCCATATGGATATCAGATTTATTGCATAGCTAGATACCAGGGAACTCTGGGTTATCTTTCAAACAAGGAGGCAAATTATCGACATAGTTATAGGATCGGTCAGGGTATAGCCCGAATGACACAGGGTCTTCTTCAGCAAGGAATTTGTCAATTTTTGAGTCTGAGCTTTCTCTCACTTCAATCATGTTGATCATGTCTGCACGGGGGGTTGTTTTATTTCGAAGAATTCGGGAAATTAACCGACCAACTCTTTTTTTTTTAAATTGACATCAACACTACCTTTTAATTTCTTTCCTGTAGGTTTCTTCACAGTTTTAATACAATCCTTTGGATGTGTAACCGGTTGACTGTCCTGTTGAATGACCTTAAGGTAGCTCGAGGGTTCGTTGTTAGGGGAAATATCACAAGCCTGGAGAGGTGGAAGAGAGGCCGTCGGGTTCATAATGGTCTCCTCAATGACTGGCTTATCTACTTCTCCCAACTCAGGGTTACCAAAACCATTTCGCGTAATGAACGAATCCCATCAGTCATTTTGTGACTCTAATTGATGCATGAGGATGATTTTAATCAGGCCATGATGAAACAGACTTGAATCTGACCTCTGTTTCATAAATCTTTTCCCCATTTTATACAGACTTCTGAGTAGGTAATAAGGCATATTCAACGAAAAACCAATAAAACTCATAAGCATGCGTAAATGATATAGGAAAACAAGTTTGAATCGTCCCTCACATGTGATGAATTTCTTCACTACAACGAGTAAATCATGCCACCTAGTTTTCAAGAACAAAATTGGCATACGTCTATCACAGATGGTTATTTTCTGTGAGGTAAATAGTAAAGTCCAAGGGACTTCCTCCACTTTCGTGTTTTTGAACCATTTCTGACCAACCGCTGGCAATCCCGTGGCTTGACTTAGGAACTCTTCGGTTACTTCCAATTGCACATCACCGATTTTTTCCCTTCAACCATCAAAGGTTAAGGCAAACTCTTGGGCGACTTGAAGATTAAAACCCTGAAACTTTTTGATGAAAATATGCCAACCATTCCTTTCCAAATCTTCCCTAGCATTATCATATGAGAGCAGGGTTTGGATGTCGTTCGGTTCAACCCTTACCACTGGAGCCATACTGAACGGATGGGTAATTAACGCACAACACATAGGTAGGGTTTGAAAAATGAAACAGAGCCATAGCCCCAAGCTTTAACAATACATGATGTAATGATTCAAACGATGGGCAGGGTGTTTAATCAAAACACGTGTGAAGAGTTTTGTTAAAACCGAGACCATGCTAAGGAGTAATGGAAATCTTATACATCAGATGCCACCTTGGTATTGAGTACAGGCTAGGACCAAAGTACTCAGAAAGCATAAGTGCGTGCATCATATTTTGATTACAAAGTTGGGCAAATGAATAATCAAAAGTTTTGTGAATGCAATGTGATCAAAGAGAAAACCAAAAACAATACAAACAATATCAAATGGTGGGGTCTTTCGTTTGTTAAGACTATAAATCTCTTGGACATGCTTATGATTTGACAGGGTGAAAAACACAACCGGGTGATACCTTCCTAGCAAAGAATCGAACTCCATATTAAATAAACCATTTTCCTTCAATGAAAATTTAAAACAAAATGGTAACGATAGTTGCAAGTTTTCATGCTTTCAAACATCAAAACGAAGCATGAATAGATTATAAGTAAAATGCGACGATTTACAATTGTCATTTAGGGAAAAGCTCATGAAGAGTAATAAAATTTCATAGACCCTGTGTAGGCAGCTTATAAAAATAATAATTATATAATCGCTGCCAACAAAACCTTTCAAAACTTTCGAATCATATTTCCCAAACAGATTGGACGGTTTACGTTTATTTTATGGAACCAGATAAATGGTCATATACAATCCTTACATCTATCCTTTCATTTCTTAATCTGATGGCCATGACTTAATCAAGCAATGAGATGGATGGCCACCATTTACTTTTGGACTTCGACTATTATGTTTATGCTATCCTTCCACTATATTTTGATCAATGGTTGATAGTACACCCAACATCAGATCGACAGTCGAGATATCCTTAGGGTCTCTGGACTTCGAATATTTTAAATCTCACCCTCTTCTTTCTTCCGGAGTGATCACCTGCTGAGTAAGTCATAAACGGCAGGGACCGCTTGTTGTCGGTTAACGCTTCCACTTACATTGTCCTTCCACTATAGTAGATCAACGGTCGAGAAAACTCCCAAAGTTATCTTCATATAGGATGTCTCGTGTTCACTTCGGGACTTCAAGATTCAGGACTTCGGGGTGTTGTCCCTTGACCAAGTTTTGAGGATCCTTGGTCATGTTTGACCTACTTTTGGGACTTTGACAGGCTGTCGAAGGTGGAGCACAAGTCGAAGCAGATATCGTAGGATCTCGGCCCCTTTTTAGGGTTTTTTGGGTTTTGAGCTTATGTAACGGGCATGGGGATGTCGGTCGATGGGTTTACCCATGTTTAAGCCTCTTTTGTAATGTATAAATAGATAGCTAGGTGATGTAAGCTAGTGGAAAGTATGTGATGCTAAGTGCAAAGGCACAAGTGTGTGATACCAAGTGCTAAGTGAAAGTGATAGTGTACATGCTTTGTGCATGTTGTCAGAGACTTGTAAGGCTAAGTGCAAGTGACTGTAAGAGATTGAGTAGAAGCTTTGTGATGTAACCTAGCTCGGGGAAGGAGGATCTGGTGAGGTGTGTGTAGATATCCTATCCTATGCGGAGTAGGATCTTGTGGATCTGTGCATGTAGCTGATTGACCAAAGATAATAAAAGAGAAGAAGAGATGGTGGACGTAGCCCTAGGTTGGGGGTGAACCACGTATATCCTATGTTACTATGCTTTGTGCGATGTATTGATGTGTTTATGTGTTTAATTGCTTAATTTATTTGATATGGATGAATGATAGATAGATATGTTAATGCTTTATGCTTAATAATATGGATGAATTCTAGATCTAACCTATGTTAATGTGCTTAGTTCTTGAATATGCTAGATCTGGGTGAAAACTACGATGCTCTGTAATTAGGGTTTTATCTACGAAGTAGATATTGGTTAAATACTGATGAATTGTAACTGCTAAGTGCTTTGTTAATGTGTTGTAATCACAAATCGGTGTCCCAACTAAGGTTGCAGACATCTGAGTCTTGCAACCACCCTTGACTCTACCTCGGGTGAGACTTCATATGCTTCGTAGGTGTTTCCAAAAGGGACAGTAGTTAGGGTTTTGTTGGTGAGCTATTGAGCGTTGAACCCTGGGTCTGCCCCTGTGCCAACAAATGGTTTCGTTTCTAGGACCTGAAGCTGTGATTGTTGGGTACTGAAGAAAAGAAAGCTCTATGTGTAGATCTGTTGCTTTAGTGCATAGTAGTCTACTTAACTTGTGAAGCTCTGTGTTATGAAGAAATGTCAGATCTTAAGACTTTGTGCTTTGTTAAAGGTAAGAACAGTGAAAAAATTTTATTGAAAAAGGAAAGATAAGTGGAAATTTGTGTTTCAAAAGTATGGATCTAGGTATGTTTGATAAAAAAATTCCTATCTTGAAAAGTAGGGAATATCTAGATGAAAGAAGGCTTGATATGAGTAGATATGATAGAAATAATGAAAGATATGTTATTCCTATGCATAAAAAGAATGTTTGGACTAAAAAATGGATGCAGGAACATAAAAATAATTTTGTGTAGGTTAGCTGCTATGATCCTAGTGTGCAGTACAGAAAAGGATGGGGATCATTTCAAAGAAAAAAAAGATTAACTCTTTGTTATAATTACAGAAGATCGGGACATTTTCTAAGGAATTCCCTAGTAGAAGACCTAGTTGTTTTTGTTATCAAGCTATGGATCATGAAGTTTTGGGTTTCCCTAGAATGATTTCTAAGGTTGAAAGAATGAATATGAGACAAGAAAACCATAAGGAAGATCAAGAAACTAAGACCACGACAGAACTTCAAAAAGAATCAGAGATTGTATTACTGTAAATGAAAGAAACCTTGAATGATCACCGAAATATCAACTTATCAGCGATCTTCAAAGAAAAAGAATGCATAGAAATAATAATAGGAGACTTCGACATAGAATGTGTTCTAGATGAGGAAACACAGGTGAATATTATGACAGAAAGAACCTGGGAAATTTTAGGAAAGCCTGCTATGATTCCTTCATTAGGAGGAATGGGATTATTTAGAGGAAAGATGATAACCCTATGTGGAAGACTCACCTAAATAGTTATGAGTGCTCATGGAACTACGACAGAGGAAGATTTTGAGTTTGTTAAATTTATTCAAAACAACGTCCCATTTGCTATGTTATTAGGAAAACCCTAGATTGAGATAAATCAGACCAGAAGAAAAGAAGAGGAAGTCTTAGAACAAAAGAAGCAAGAATTAAAAGATTTCATGACTAGGAGGATGGTGCACTTGATTAAAGAACAGGAGAACAGATTGAAGCTATTTTGATGCAGGAGCATCTCAAGCGAGCCAGTGCAGAAGCAAAAGACAGCTGGACAAGTGCTAGCGCAAATTTTGAAATTGCCTTGAAATTGATGCGCCATCTTAAATAAGATAATTAAGAAGGAGCGCACTTGTATAATGTAAACGGACCTTGAGCGATTGCTCTCGTCCTTAGTAGGTAGAAGGAATTTATAGTAGTTAATGCAAGCAAATAGAATTTAATTATAGATTAGACAGTTTTAGAGCGCAAGAGGGAAACGAGATATAGACACCCTCATTGTGTATTGTAACATTAGAGTGTGTGAAGAGCATAGAAGAGAAGCAGAGAGCTGTGTAGCATACTCCATGTACAGAAGTTCTGAATTAAGACAAAGAAAGTTGTGATTCAGATTCATGGTGTTCATGTATTCTCTGTGTATGCATCTTTGAATGTTATGCTCATGAATGTTTTACTCTTTCTGTCATGCAATTTATTTTATGCTATGTATGAATGATTTCTTGTTGAATGTTTGAAATTTGAGAGGAAAGGGTAATGAAATGAGTTTCAATTGTTTCTCTACTTGAGCAAGAGTTCCTGCAAGGAGTGCAGTTGAAGTGTCTGCAAGGAGTGCATTGACAAAAGGTTCAGAGGTTCATCTCTGAAAGCTTAGGAGAGATAGTTTTTGTTCTCATTTCCATAGAAGTGCAGTCAGGCACAGGAGCCGTGCAAGGAGTGTGCAGGCCGAGTAAAGTCTCGGAGTTTCAAATCTGAGTGAAGCATTGAAGGACTGCTGCTACAGGTGTGCGCAGAGTCAAAGGACTTCAACACTTAGGAAGTTCTTGAAAGTCTGTCGCAAGGAGTGCGTGCAGGGATCTTGTGAAAGGTTCAGAGTTGGAAAAAAATTCAAAAGAATTCGAGGCCTTCAAAGTGGTCTAAGGAGAGCATAGCAACGTCAGACCGCAGGAGGATGAGCTCTCAGAGGAAGAGACAGACGGTCGAAATTCTCGGTGGAGAATCCACGAAGTCCCATGAGCCGTTAGATCTCACAGAGAAGCAGGGGAGTTATGGAGAAAGCGTAGAAAGCTTCTAAGCTCAGGAGGAGTAGGATCGTATATCCAAGCCACAAGGGTCATTGGATTTACACGAGGAATTATATATTGGGGTTTCGTGGGTGGAAGTCCCGTAAACATTGCCACGGGAATCACAATATTCTGAAACGCGACATCCCGAAAGCTAAGAGGATTTGTGTGGGCCACGGAGGAGTCAGTGATTGGATAGGAGGCTCATTTTTGACACGGAGTCAAACTCTGTTGACCATTTCGAAGTTTCATGGAGTGAAGTTTTGAAACATTTGCATTTGGATTCGCGATATTGCGAAGTCCGAAGTGTCGATGAAGTGAAGTGGTGTTGAAAGGTCAAAGCACGCGAGTGTATCGGAGTTTCGGCAAATCAGAATTCGGGAATCGGGGAGACAAGTTTCTCAACATCACGACCGTCGAAATCGCGATAAGGAAAATCCCGAGAAGGAAAGAGAAGGGTCAACGTTGACTGTTTCGGGTTTCGGGGATTCGAGAGACCAACACTTGACCACTGAATTCGCGAAGTTGCGAAGTCCGATCTCCCAAGTGTAAAGAGGGGATCCCGTGAGAGTTTGTTGTGGGTGTAGATTTCCCGATAGGGAATTAGAAGAGTCGTTTAGAGCTCTTCAGGCCAGTAGTAAAGGAAAGATCCTGTGCTGATGTGGACCTTCCGACCTGCGGGTTGTAGAGGGAGTGTGCGTTGGCATCATTTGGTATCAGAGCTCAGAAAGGTTCTTTTCTTTCTGTAGTAGAGAAGAAAGAGAATTCACCATGCCTCCAAGGAGAAGGGACAGGCAAACACCCGATCCACAAGAGGATAGGGAAATGCTGAGAAGAAGAGGCAGGCAGATGACAGATCCAGCCATGGAGAGAGAAATGTGTGATCTACGAGCTAGACTCGAAGACATCGAGACAACACAAATACGCACAGTCAGTGTTGGGGATCTTAGTGATTCTGAAAGTGAGATTGAGGCTGAACATGAAGAAGAAGTTGCAGCTAAAGATGCAACAAACGAGCGCTTGATCAGAGCTATTACAAGGATGGGTGCAAGAGTGAAAATGGACATTCCAATTTATGAGGGAAATCTGGATGCAGAGGAGATTCTAGACTAGATTAGAGCTCTAGACACATACTTTGACTATGAAGATGTCGAAGAGGACAAGAAAGTCAAGCATGTTGTCACAAGGTTAAAGGGACATGCAGCATTATGGTGGGATGAACTACAAGCTGACAAATGATGCAAAGGCAAGCAGAAGATTAAGAGATGGGATAGAATGATCGCGAAGATGAAGGGGAAATTTATCCCTAGGGATTATCAAATTACTCTTTTCATAAGGATGCAGAACCTGAGACAGAAGTTGATGACAGTGAAATAATACACTGAAGAATTCTACAAGATGAACATCAGGGCAAGTCATCGAGAGAGCGATGATGAAAAGGTTGCTAGGTACATGAATGGCCTGATATATGATATCCAGGATGAGATGAGCATGGTAACCATCCGAACAGTGGAAGATTATTATCATATGGCTCTGAAAGCGGAAGAGAAGCTGAGCCGAAAGCAGGGTCAAAGAGGCCAAGGCAGAAGTCAGCCCAGAGGCAAATCAGTTGCCCAGGATAAATATCAGAAGCCCAAGGAGGACTGGAAGAAACCTCAGACTCGAACTGAGAGAGGTGGAATCTCACAGCGAGGGAAATATGTTGAACAACGAGGACAACATACTGAACAGAGAGGAGATTATGCTAATAACAATACTTTTCCTCATACTAGAGGTAGAGGGAGAGGAAGAGGTGGAGTAATAGCATGCTTCACATGTGGAAAGAATGGGAACAAGTCTTACGAGTGTCCATACAAAAAGAAGGAGATTGGAGAAACTCACATCGCCGAAGCACAGAGGTAGGATGTTGAGGCAAAAGATGTTGAAGGCGGAAGATCGTTGATGATGCGAAAATCTCTTTTGACACCAAAGAAGGAGGTGGAGAGTTTAGTCCAAAGAACCAGACTTTTCAGGACTGCTTGCAAAACCAAGGACAGGGTATGGAAGGTCATTGTAGACAGTGGCATCACAGATAATCTCATTTCTACAGAGATGGTAGAAAAGTTGGAGCTGGAGACGATTGATCATCCAAGCCCATACAGAATTTCATGGCTACAAAAAGGACATCATGTAACTGTCACTAAACAATGTCTAGTTGAATTTAAGATAGGAGGATATAATGATAACATACTCTGTGATGTCATTCCCATGGATGTTTTTCATCTATTGCTGGGTAGACCATGGCAATATGATAGGAATGTGATTCATGATGGGAGAATGAACACATACACCCTAGAGAAGAATGGGAGGAGACACATGTTGCTTCCAATCAAGGATAAGGAGGTGAAACTGGAAGTAAGCAACACAATACTTCTCATGAGTGGGAAGGAACTTCTTACAGAGGTTAAGAAGAAGGAGGATCCACAGTTCATTGTGGTCAGGAAACCGAAGATTGTTTTGACCAGCACAAGGGTGGATGATTTACCAGAAGAAGTTCATGAACTGCTGGAAGAGTTTGCTGACATAGTAGTGTACGAATTACCTCATTCGTTGCCACCGATTAGAAGTGTGAGTCATCATATTGATCTCATACCAGAAGCCAGTTTTCCAAACAAAGATGCATACAGATTGACGCCGCAAGAGAATGAAGAGGTCAAGAGACAAGGCCAGGAGTTGTTGGACAAAGGTTTGGTCAGGGAAATCTTGAGTCCATGTGTTGTTCCAACAATACTCAGTTCGAAGAAAGACAGAGGCTAGAGGATGTGTACTGACTCAAGGGCGATTAACAAGATAACCATCAGGTACATATTTCCATTGCCAAGGATGGATGATCTGATGGATTTCTTGAGTGGAGAAAAATATTTTTCAAAGATTGATTTGAAAAGCGGTTATCACCAAATCCGCATGAGAGAAGGTGATGAATGGAAGACAACATTCAAAACAAATGAAGGGTTGTATGAATGGCTTGTTATGCCATTTGGCTTAACAAATGCGCCAAGTACCTTCATGAGGTTGATGAACGAAGTCCTGAGGGATTTCATCGGAAAATTTGTCATTGTGTATCTGGATGACATACTAGTTTTCAGTAAAACAGTGACAGGGCATCTCAAGCATTTGGCTACAGTGATGCAGAGACTACATTAGGAGAAGTTGTTGATAAACATGAAGAAATCCTCATTCATGAAGACAGAGTTCATTTACTTGGGATTTGTTATTTCGGAAAATGAGTTGAGGATGGATCTAGATAAGGTGGAGGTAATCAAGAATTGGCCATCACTGAAGAATATATTTGAGGTGAAAAGTTTTCATGGATTGGCTAGTTTCTACCGAAAGTTCATCAGGAATTTCAGTGGAATTAGCGCAGCGATGATGGACACAGTGAAGAAAAGAAACAAGTCTTTTCACTGGACAGAAGAGGCTGAGAAAAGTTTTAATTTGTTGAAGGGGAAGATCATGGAACAACCAGTTCTGGTGTTGCCGGATTTCCAAAAGACATTTCAAGTGAAATGCGATGCAAGTGGGTTTGCAATCGGGGCAGTCTTGATTAAGGAAGATAGGCCAATAGCCTACTTCATTGAAAAGATGAATGAAGCAAAAGTGAAATACTCCACTTACGATAAGAAGTTTTATGCTATTATACAGGCATTGAAGAAATGGAGACATTACTTGATCCCGAAAAAATTTGTCTTGTATAGTGATAATCATGCACTGTAGTTTGTGACTCAATAGGAGAAGTTGAATCAGAAACATGTCAAATGGGTTGAATACATGCAAATTTTCACTTTTGTGATTAAACACATTTCTAGTACTACTAACAAAGTTGTTGATGCTTTGAGCAGGAACTGTTTTCTATTGCAGGAGTTCAAAGTCAAAACGTTGGGTTTTGATGATCTCAGGGACATGTACGCAGAGGATTAGGATTTTAAAGAGGCGTATGAAGCAACTGAGAATCTAATTCTCAGAGACGGAAGCCAATGGATAGAATACATGATCCAGGAAGGATTACTATTTAAGGGTAATCAACTGTGTATTCTGAAATGCTCCATGAGGGAGAATTTGTTGAAGGAGAAACACAGTGGAGGATTGGCAGGGAACTTTGGTCACGACAAGACGTTCGCAAAGTTGAATGAGTCATATTTTTGGCCGAGAATGCAAGCAGATGTCAAGAGATTCAGGGACAGATGCAGAATTTGCCAGCATTCGAAGGGAAGAAAACAGAATGCGGAGTTCTATCAACCATTGCCCATACCAGAAAGGTCGTGGGATGCAATTAGCATGGATTTTGTATTGGGGTTGCCAAGAACACAAAGAGGTTTTGATTCAATCTTTGTGGTGGTGGATAGATTTTCCAAAATGGCACACTTCATTCCATGTCAGAAGACCAGTGACGCAACTCACATTGCGAACCTGTTTTTCAAAGAAGTCATTCGAGTTCACGGTTTACCAAGAAGCATAGTTTTGGATCGAGATACAAAATTCATAGGGAACTTTTGGAGGACCTTATGGAAGAAGCTGGGAACTAACTTGTCGTTTAGTTCAGCTTATCATCGTCAGACGGATGGACAGACAGAACTGGTAAACAGAAGTCTGGGAGACTTGATGAGAAGCTTGGTGACAGAACACCACAGCCAATGGGACAACATATTACCACAGGCAGAGTTTGTTTATAACGACTCAGTTAACAGGAGCACGGGACAAATTCCATTTCAGGTTGTCTATGGCATGTAGCTGAGAGGAATTTCTGAATTGAGAGATTCAGAACAGACTGCGACTAGGAGCGCTAGTGGAGAAGATTTCACAGAGGCGATGAAACAACTTCACAGTCAGGTGAAGGAGAGATCACATAATTCAAGCCAGGAATACAAGCATAGAGCAGATCACCACAGAAGACAACTTCAGTTCGAGGTTGGTGACTTGATTCTGGCACATTTGAGAAAGGAAAGGTTCCTGAGAGGAACATATAATAAATTGAAGATGAAGAAAATCGGAACATGTAAGGTCTTGAGGAAATTTGGGGTGAATGCTTATGAGATTGAATTACCCGATGGGATCGAAATTTCTCCGATATTCAATATCTCTGATTTGTACCCATATAAGGCTGAGGAAATAGGGACAGGAAATGAGCAGCCAATGATCCAATGGACAAAGAAGATGCCAGTTGCAGATAAGTCGCAGATGGAGCACATACTGGATAGAAGAGTGAGAAAGAAGACCAAGCGGAAAGAATACTTGGAATATTTGGTCAAATGGAAGGGCCATCCAGTTGAATATGTCAGCTGGGAGACCGAAGCAGAGATCCAGAAGCATGGACAGACCGTGAGTGAGCTCATGGACAGGAGCCCATGAAATTTTTCAATCCAGAGAGTATGATGCAGGAGCATCTCAAGCAAGCCAGTGCGGAAACAAAAGACAGTTGGACAAGCACCAACGCAAATTTTGAAATTACCTTGAAATTGATGCACCATCTTAAATAAGATAATTAAGAAGGACTGCACTTGTATAATGTAAACGGACCTTGAGCGATTGCTCTCGTCCTTAGTAGGTAGAAGGAATTTATAGTAGTTAATGCAGGTAGATAGAATTTAATTCTAGATTAGACAGTTTTAGAGCGCAAGAGGGAAACGGGATATAGACACCCTCATTGTGTATTATAACATTAGAGTGTGTGAAGAGCATAGAAGAGAAGAAGAGCGCTATGTAGCAGACTCCATGTACAGAAGTTCTGAATTAATACAAAGAAAGTTGTGATTCATATTCATGGTGTTCATGTATTCTCTGTGTATGCATCTTTGAATGTTTTGCTCATGAATGTTTTACTCTTTCTATCATGCAATTTCTTTTATGCTATGTATGAATGATTTCTTGTTGAATGTTTGAAATCTGAGAGGAAAGGGTAATGAAATGAGTTTCAATTGTTTCTCTACCTGAGCAAGAGTTCCTGCAAGGAGTGCAGTTGAAGTGTCCGCAAGGAGTGCGTTGACAAAAGGTTCAGAGGTTCGTCTCTGAAAGATCAGGAAAGATAGTTGTTGTTCTCATTTCCATAGAAGTGCAGTCAGGCACAGGAGCCGTGCAAGGAGTGCGCAGGCCGAGTAAAGTCTCGGAGTTTCAAATCTGAGTGAAGCATTGAAGGACTGTTGATGCAGGTGTGCGCAGAGTCAAAGGACTTCAACACTTAGGAAGTGCTTGAAAGTCTGCCGCAAGGAGTGCGTGCAGGGATCTTCTGAAAGGTTTAGAGTTGGAAAAAAATTCAAAAGGATTCGAGGCCTTAAAAGTGGTCGAAGGAGAGCATAGCAACGTCAGACCGTAGGAGGACGAGCTCTCAGAGGAAGAGATGGACGGTCGGAATTCTCGGTGGAGAATCCGCGAAGTCCCGTGAGTCGTCAGATCTCACAGAGAAGCAAAGGAGTTACGACGAATGCATAGAAAGGTTCTAAGCTCAGGAGGAGTAGGACCATTGATCCAAGCCACAAGGGCCGTTGGATTTACACGAGGAATTCTATATCGGGGTTTCGTGGGTGGAAGTCCCATAAACATTGCCACGGGAATCACGATATTCTGAAACGCGACATCCCGAAAGCTAAGAGGATTTGTGTGGGCCACGGAGGAGTCAGCGATTGGATAGGTGGTGCATTTTTGACACGGAGTCAAACTCCGTTGACCGTTTCGAAGTTTCGTGGAGTGAAGTTCCTAAACATTTGCATTTGGATTCACGATATTGCGAAGTACGAAATGATGATGAAGTGAAGTGGCGTTGAAAGGTCAAAGCGCGCGAGTGTATCAGAGTTTAGGAAAATCGGAATTCGAGAATCGGGGAGACAAGTTTCTCGACATCACGATCGCCGAAATCGTAATAAGGAAAATCTCGAGAAGGAAAGAGAAGGGTAAACGTTGACTATTTCGGGTTTTGGGGATTCGAGAGACCAGCGCTTGACCACTGGATTCGCGAAGTTGCAAAGTATGATCTCCCAAGTGTAAAGAGGGGATCCCGTGAGAGTTTGTTGTGGGTGTAGATTTCCCGATAGGGAATTAGAAGAGCCATTTAGAGTTCTTCGAGCCAGTAGTAAAGGAAAGATCATGTGCTGACGTGGACCTTCCGACCTGCGGGTTGTGGAGGGAGCATGCGTTGGCATCATATTTAAAAAAAAAAACTTGGATGTTGAAGTTGAAAGAAAAAAAGAAGACTCATAGAAGAACGGACCACCTACCCCAAACAGAGAAGAAGTATTTCCCTTGAACCCTACGAAAGAATCTCAACAATGCGAAGTTACTATGCCAAGAGGAGATAAGAATCAGAATGGGAAGAGGAACCCAGTAACGCATATCACAGGGAAAAAGGATAGAAAGCTCAATAAGAAGAAAGTGAACTAGAAAAACTACAAGAGGTTCCCGAGGGAACTTCGTAGAAGGAAAGTTTGAAAAATTGGAACTTCGCTGGGATATCAGAACAGCACAACATGAAACTCCGCCATGGCCGAGAGATATAGTCGTTGAAAGCATTATAACCGTTGGACCAACACCCCGAACGGTTAGAACAATCTATATGACCAGAAAGCTCACCATCGGACCATTGGGACTGCATCGTAATGGACATAACTGCATTGATGAAGGCCTCTTGTTCGTTGGAGAAGATCTGTTACATCGTTGTCTTCTTATTCTGTCGACTGTTGCACCGAGAACACTTTTGTGAATTGTATCCGAGCCAACAAGAGAACTCATTTCTACCGCGCTATGTTTATTGAGATCGACACTTGTTCCATTTCATTGAGCATTCATTTATCCACCTGAGTTATCCGATCTGAACGTGTATGTTGGACGAGCTCAGCGTCGTAGAGAAATTCGTCAAAGAAGTTCTAATAGACCTTATGGCAGAGAGAGTGATGTCCAAAGGAGTTCAAGATTCATCACCACAAGGAGTGAAAGCCTCCCCATCAAATTTTCGTAGATCTAGATCATCCCACATTATAGATGAGAAAAGAACAAAGAACAGAGATGACCTAGCGAATGCGAAGTTAATCCTGTCTATTCTGCTCTATTACATCCCTCCTTTAGCCGACACAGTGAATCATGACAGTGTCTCGAGGGACTTCGACTACACAGTTATCACAGCATACTTCCCAAAGGGGATACGCGTAGTCAGACCGTATTTGGAGAGGATTCCAACCTTAAAGATCAGTGACTATAATCTAGGGGACCGCAAGACCTACGGCATGCTCGCGCCTCACAATTACTTGACTAAGATGAAGGGAAAGAGATCAAAGATCATTCCCCAGCCATGGACCATGAACATCGTGCAGTCCACTATCTTTAATGTCATGAAAAATCCACACTTGGAAAGAACCAGGAGGTTAACGCGTGCATTAAGCTTATGTTTTCCTACTTCCACGACTGTTATTTATGGTTAGACAGACATATTACCATCGATTCGGCGTTTATCCATAGGATCACTAGATTGAGCATGTAGGGACCCGATCCACAAGACTTCTACCCAGGGAAGGTTGCAGATCACACCCTAGCATAGAGGATTAAAGACATCTATGACGATGTAGAGAAGGGGATGTGAGGCTATAAGGTAGCCTCCATTCAGAATGGTGCAGTGAGCCTCGCTTTCTAGTTGATTGTTGGTAAGATAGTGCGAAAGAACAGACCCACGCAGGTCACAGGGTTTGTGGTTGACCTCGTAGAAAAGTGCATGGAGGGATTATAGATGAACAGGGTGAAGTACTTAGTCAACCATCTAGAAGTCGATTATCGTAAAGCTCGGGATCAGGGCTATGAGTTCCACTTTAGTTGGTTGTTGATCCTCATCGTGTTTACATCTTGGGAGATGTCGAAAGGTGCGACCTTCCCGGACATTGATTCGTTTGAACCACTTGCTGCAAAGTTCACCACGCTCTTGTACTCAAGTGACATGGGAAAACAGTGGCAATCAAATGCAGTATTCCATACCTACTACCTGCAGTTGAAAAGGGATATAGAATCGTTCCCCCGGATGACTCCAAACACTTTGGACATGTTCAGACCCCTTATGAAGTTTCGCGCAGACGTGCATTTCATATATATCACCGCACGTGCAGATGAGAATAAAGAAGAGCTTCAGTCATACAATAATCTCACCGAGGAGGACCTGGAAGAAATCACTAAGGAATGGCCCGCAAAGTTCCTTATACCCGTCTCTAAGGAATAATTGTCTGACCCAAACCTCATTGGAAGCCCGGTAGTTACACGCGAGGAGTATAATGCACCCAGGAGTAGCAGAAGGAAGAAGAAAGAAGATGTACAGGAACTGAGCAGCACCTCAGAAGAGGCTGCCTCAGATTCACCTGGAGGAGGAGGAGGTGACGAAGTGGACAAAGAGGAGAGAGAAGAAAAAGAAGGGGAATAAGATAAGCAGGAGAAAGGCGAAGTAACCCCTCCACGGAACCCCCTTGATGATGTAGATCCATCGAAGAAAAGGAAGGTTTCCCCAACGAAACCTACATCGCGGAAGAAATCCAAAGCAAGCAAGTCGAAGCTTCAAAATGTACTCACGATCGATGACTTTGATTTCATCATCACATCCGTATAAAACACTTCGTAGGACATTTTGAATAACAACGAAGCCAAGAAAGAAGCCTTGTATGAAAAAATCGTGACAGAGCTGAGAGGGGTACAACAGACCCTTCACTCCAGCAGTGCAATATCCACTGCACCACCGCCATCAGAAGAACTAGAGTTGGGAGATGAGACTACCCAACTCCGCAAACTAAATGATGCGACCAAAGCCCGCCTTCGTCGAGTACAATAAGAGAAAGATCAGGCCACAGTGGCCCTGAAGAAAGAACAAGAGGAAATGGTAGAGAAATGTCGAGTTGCGCAGCAGGAGAAGGTTTCCTTCCAAACTAAGTTTGAATTAGATAGAGCGCAAATTCATCAGGAGAAAGAGAAGTTTCTCGCAAAGAAAGTTGGAATAAGAGAAGAAGTTAGCAGAGCACTTCGGTCTGTGATAGGCTTAGAGAAAAAGGAGGAAGACCTAGTGGAACAACAAGTATCACAACTTGTTGAATCTATCCAGCATCTTCAACAAAGAATCGCATATCTGGAGCTACAAATAGTGCCCAACACTCTGAAGGATGTGCAAGATCAAAGGGAAGCAACTACTCGAAGTGCAGTTGAGAGAATCAAGGCCCTCACCATGGAATATAAACAGCTAAGTGATCGCAGTGCCCAGACTTATGAGCGAATCACTAAGGATCATGAACCAAAGGCACTGGAGTCACATCTCCAGGAGGCAAATCAAAAAGCATAAACAGTACAGGTGCAGTTGAAGCCCCTGTCAACAGTCAAAAGGATGAAGTGATCCCAAGAACACCGCACTGCTCAACAACAGGTCCACGCCATTTAGAGCACAGTAATGGAAGTGACTCAGATACTCCAACCAATTCATGATGAGGCTTTCCAACTATTCGCAGAGATTGAAGGCTGAGGAGAAGAACTGGAACAAGTCATCACTACAGTTGAACAACGCTTAGAGGGACCTGTTAATGAAGCAGTTATCCAAGAGTTCACCGAGTAGGAATCCTTGGCACAGCAACAGGTCGAAGCATCTCGAGCCAAGATTGAGGCTTTTGAAGCAGAGCTACCCAGACTAGAGTGACTCGGGATGAGTCACAGGTGAGTGTTGGGGGCCTATTGGCCCTTGACCAAGTTTTGAGGATCCTTGGTCATGTTTGACCTACTTTTGGGACTTCGACAGGCTGTCGAAGGTGGAGCACAAGTTGAAGTGGATATCGCGGGATCTTGACCCTTTTTTAGGGATTTTTGGGTTTTGGGCTTATGTAACGGGTATGGGGATGTCGGCCCATGGGTTTACCCATGTTTAGGCCTCTTTTGTAATGTTATCTAGGCGATGTAAGCTAGTGGAAAGTATGTGATGCTAAGTGAAAAGGCACAAGTGTGTGATACCAAGTGCTAGTGCAAGTGATAGTGTACATGCTTTGTGTGTGCTGTCTGAGACTTGCAAGGCTAAGTGCAAGTGACTGTAAGATATTGAGTAGAAGATTTGTGCTGTAGCCTAGCTCAGGGAAAGAGGATTTGGTGAGATGCGCGCAGATTTCTTGTCCTATGCAGAGTAGGATCTTGTGGCTCTGTGCATGTAGTTGATTGACCAAAGATAATAAAAGAGAAGAAGAGTTAGTGGATGTAGCCCCAGGTTGGGGGTGAACCACATATATCCTGTGTTGCTATGCTTTGTGCGATGTATTAATGTGTTTACTTTCTTAAGTTCTTTGATATAGATGAATGATAGATAGATATATTAATTCTTTGTTCTTAATAATATGGATGAATGCTATATCTAACCTATGTGAATGTGCTTAGTGCTTGAATATGCTAGAGCTGGGTGAAAACTGCGATGCTCTGTAATTAGGGTTTTATCTGTAAAGTAGATAATGGTTAAATACTGATGAACTGTAACTGGTAAGTGATTTTTTAAGGTGTTGTAATCACAGATTGGTGTCCCAGCTAAGGTTGCAGACATGTAATTCCTGCAACCACCCCTGCCTCTACCTCGGGTGAGACTTCATCTTCTTCGCAGGTGTTACCGAACGGTCCGGTAGTTAGGGTTTTGTTGGTGCACTCTTGAGCATTGAACCATGGTTCTGCCCCTATGCCAACACGAGGCTTTGGGCAAGTGTTGGTGGTATAAATCCCAAACTAATTCTCCGAGAGTGACACAACTTTCTTACGTCACTTGTTGTCATGGCATGAACCAATTTCCTCTTGACACTTGTCATCATCTGATTATTCCATGTGTATTTGCTGACATGGTCTACTGAGATGGTCTGCCACATGTATTTTACTGTCATGGTCTACTGACATGGTCTGCCACATGTCTTTTGTTGTCTTGGTCCACTGAAGTGGTCTGCAACATGTCCTTGTATACGTGGTATGCCACATGTCCTTACTGACGTGTTCTGTTGACCAACAACCCTAATCCAACGGTCATCGTATGTCCTCCAAATCCTATGGTCCTTATTCATTTTGCATTTTCGTGCTTCAGGTATTTCGAATCTCAAACTGAATTCTTGAAGTGAGATTTCTCTGGAGCGTAACCTCCTCACAACTTTAGATCCAAACTAAACATTGTTCGTCGATCATGTTCTTAGATCGATGGCTCAATCTATCTACGATGAAATTATTCTATCTTATCATGTCCTTCCACTTAGGATTATCCAACGGCTGATAGAAATTCACATAAATGAGATCTCAAATCTTTTCCCTCGCTTATCCTATCCTTCCACTCGAAATGATCCGATGGTTGAAGAGAATTCGGGTTTGATCCGACGGCTGACGAGTATTCGGTTAATCGAATTCTTAATCGTTTTTCCCCACTTATCCTATTCTTCCACTCAAAAGTGATCCAACAGTTGTGAATATTTCTCAAAGCATATGCATGATCAAGGATGAATGTGGAACCACAACTTTCCAGTCATTTAACTCATCACCCAAACTCCGAAATTGGAAGTTGTGCGTTTTTGGTGAGTCAACCATAATTGTTGATCTTCGAATCTATAAGATCAGACGATCCTGACTAATTGTGAGATTGGAACTAGTGTGATATTTAATTTTCCTTTCGATCTCTGCAATTCATCCTTGTCGTTGATCTGGCGATTGCACATCCGATGGTTACGACTTAATATGCCTTAAACTGATCTCTTTTTGGATCAACCATAGTCGTCGATATCCGAGTCTATGAGATCTGACGATCTAGACCAATTGCGGGATTAGAACTAGCGGGTTGTTTAATTCTTCTTTCACTCCTCGCAATTCATCTCTGCCATTGATCTGGCTTGTAGATCCGAGGGTCACGATCCTCCAATGATTCGCAAGCCCACAGTCACTCATATGACCGATGCCCGTAATATGAGATGTTTAATACGGTCGATTTCTTGATCGAACGACTGCTGAGGCTTCTCACCTTTTCCTGTACATTGGTCGACTTCTCAGTCTTTTCATCGATCAGATGACATTTCTAGAATGTGCTCTTCATTTGCTAACTCTCCTGAGCTTTAGTAACTGTTTGTGCATTCTTTTATGCACTGATAGTAAGTCGGTAATTCTCCTGAGATTTTATCATAGGAACATTGTTGATCCTATCGTGATCAACAATAGTCACGAATTGCTTTCAGCTAAATGATGTTGACATCAATGAAAATCTCATCTGTGGTAATCCATCATTAACAACAAATCATCACATCGATTGTTGACATCAGTGAAAATATGTCCAACAATATCCCCCTTTGTCATTGAGGGAAACACACTAATTCATATACAAAACTCTCTCTGTGATGATGCTTTCCTCTTATGAAGTTTTCTCTCCCCCTTTGACATCAATGGAAAAGGGTTTCTCCCCTTATAATCAACATATGTTTGTCTGCATGTTGTTGACCAGAATATGAACTTGGGTAACTCGCCCTGGAATCATGTTTATCCTGCCATAACTAAATGACTCCCATGTCAATATGCTCTCTTTGCCTCTGACTACTGTCCCCCTTTGTTTCTGAAAGGGTAGCTCTTCCTGACAAGGTCTCTTCCCCTGTTAATTTACTAACTTCTTATCTCAGTTTATTGGGATTTTTGTGTTTAAAGAAGTAGTCTTCTTGATACAAATTTTGTAGTGATCAAGTCTTTTTCAAAACTTAATCTAATTACTTTTTTATTCAATAATCAAAATAATCCTCCTGAGGTTTTACGGACTTTCCTTTGTCAAATCGAACAAGAGTATGAATCTTACTGATATTTTTTATCTGCTTCTTGTTATATTTTTACATTTCACGGGAATATCAATTGGGGAATTATACCAATTGATTTAAATACCAATTTAAACTTCTTTTTATATTTTCTTTCTTTTGCTAACAACTTATGACATCATCATAATTCAATATTGTCCCATATTCTTCTATAGGTACTTCCTTTTCTTGAGATCGATTTATCTCATATTGAATTTCACATTCTTTATTAGGACTTTTACCCATCATGTTCTTATTATTAATTTCTTCATTTTCAGGTGTAATAACATATTTCTTGCTTTCTCCTTCAGATTTTCTTCTCCATATCTTTTTGTGTGATATTCTTCTTTTTGGATCTTCTCTTTCTAATTGTTTTTTTGGAGATTTGTCATCTCCTTTCTTATTCCAACTTTTATTAGGATTTGTAATTGACTTGAATGACTTATTCAAATATTGACTTTTTGTATTATTGCAGTTTTGGGATTTGTGCCTGAACCTGTAACAGTTGTAACATCTCATTGTATGACGAAATTTTGTTGTGTGCCCAACAAAATTACATCTCCAACATATAATTGAGTTTTTTTATTTTCTTGTATATCCTTTCTTTAGTTTCTTGTGGTCTATTGCTTTATGGCCAAATCTATGACAAGAAAAACAATAGCCATTAAAGGTATTTCCATTCTTGATTTTGTTTTGACCTGAATGATCTGTCATTTGATTTTCTTCTTCCTTTTTACTTCTAAAGCTATCCTCCTTAACAAAGTTCATGACTTGTAATTTCTTTTTACTTGCATATTTTCCTTTTAAGAAGGATGATCATTTCTCATCTTTGCAAATGGTGCTCCATTTGTTATTGTATCCAAGACCAATTTTGTCATCAACTGATTTTTTGCTCTTCCAAATCTTATCAAAGATAACTGAGCTATTCTAGAAATTAACAATATTATTTGTCTTTTCATTCATCTTTTTGAGATTGGCTATTTCTAACTTCAACATGTGACATAATTCTTCCTTTTTAGTCAACTGAATTTTAAGGGCTTCTTCTACTTCTTTAGCATGTCCAAGATGGGTCCTTGGATTGATGACTATTTCTTCAATATCATCCAAGACTTCTTTGAATTTAATAGTTTTTTCATATGTCTTTAATTCTTCCATCTCTTTTGTTAGATCAAAAACTTTAGTTTTCAATATTTTGATTTCTTCCTCGTATTCTATCTAAATCCGTTTGAGTTTGATGGCTTCCAATTCAAACATTTGGCATGATTATTCCTTTTTAGTTGTTTTGATCTTCTGAGCTTCTTCCTTTTTCTTAGCTTCTACAATTTGAGTCATTAGATCTGAATTAGTACTTTCATTAATCTTTTTGAAATTGACGATTTCCAATTCCAACATGTGGTAAGAATTTTCTTTCCTTGTTAACTGGGTTTTTAGGTCTTCTTTACTTTCTTTAATTTCCTCAAGTTGAGTGTTTGAATTCTCAACCTCCTTTCTAAGATTCGCAACTTCTTCTTCCATCTTATGACATGATTCTTCTTTTTCCTGATTGATTTCATTCTTCAATTTCTCAATCTCCTCTTCTTTTTCTTCCAGCTGAACTCTCTGTTCAAACTTTTCATGGTTAGAATGATCTAACCGTTGAAGTAGCAACATATCCTTTTGTTGGAGTTTCTCCAAATCTTCTAGAGTGCACAGAGTTGTGTACTCAATACTGTCAAGAGACTCCATAGGAACTTTAATATGCATATAATTTCCTGGTTCCAACCAAATCACTCCTATAACAGCTGCAACATAAGTTTTAATATTATGTAATCTTTATTTAGTGATTACTGAGGTATGGCTCAATTCCTTGATGAGGTTGTCTTCCTCACTGTTGACTGATATTTTCATCAAGTCCTGTATTTCATACTGATTAGAAATGTATTTCTCGGTATTATGTTCTTCAATCTGATTGCAATTTTTCTTTTCTTTCTTTTCTTCATTATCTTGATAAGAACTCTCTTCTTCTGAATTTTGTTCTTTATTCTGATAGGAATCCTCTTCATTAGAGTCTTGTTCTTTATTTTGACAGGAATCCTTTGTATCTAAGTCTTGTTTCTCACTTTGATAAGATTTCTTTTCTTCTTGTGTTTCATTATGATAACAATTTTCTAGTTGGAGCCATAATTCTTTGGCAGATTTGTAGTGCTTCATATTTTCTTTGATTTGGTCTGACAATCGATCCTGAATTGCTTTTAAGGCTACTGAATCGTTTATGTTTACTTCTTTTGCAGTTTTGGATTTTATCTTTGAAGTAGTTAAGTGTCAGGGCTTACTTACTACCGAATCCCAAACTCCATATCCTCTTGACTTCAAATATCTTTTCATATATTCTCTCCATGATAAATAATTTGTTCCATCAAATAAGGGAGCTTCATTTGTGGAGATAGCAATTTGTCCACCCATTTCTTCTGAATTTACCTTCAGTGTTTAAACTATGCTAAAGGAACCCCCTCTGATACCAATTGATGAAAATGGGTACTTGACACTGAGAGGGGGGGTTGAATCAATGTCACAAAACTTTGGACATTTTTCTACTTTTCACAAATTAACTGAAC
>SNQJ01S0055472.1:50568-69768 GCA_010110895.2 Picea sitchensis
TATCAATCACATCAATGTGACTATATCTCCCCCTTTGACATCAATGGAAAAGGGTCATTCTCCTCTTGGGCTGCTCTCCCTTATTGAACTCTCCTTGGGGTTGCTCCCTCTATCTGAATGTCTTTGATCTTCCTTTGAATAATCTCTCCCCTTTTGAGCAAGGGATATCACTCTGATGTAATGTTGAAGATACATCGCTCATACTCCCCCTGTGACCATCGCTCCCCCTGGAATTATGCCTCTGTGCTCGTTTTTCAAGTATAGGGATCTTTCCTCCTAGAGTCATGGGAAGAAGAATGACTCCCCCTATGGGTATGTCTCCCCCTATATTCTCTACAGTATGAACAATATTCTTTTACTACAAATGCTACTGCTCAAATGGATCATAGATCAACCACTCTTTCTATGATAATCCTTGGACCTGTCCATGCATAAAAACTCATGCCATACCATGAAAAAGAAGAAAAAGATATGTCAACAATGAATTAGAGAATCATGAATAAAACATCAACCAAGTACATCATGTACCAAATTGTGTTCCCACCATGCACAACACCCATGTACATAAATACCATAGAATATGACATAAGACATCATCAATGGAGTGTATCAACCATATGCCTCTACCAACATGCCAACCATGTGCATCTACCAATATTCCAACCATGTGCATCTACCAATATGCCAACGATGTGCATCTACCAATATGCCAACCATGTTCATCTACCAACATGCCAAACAAGTGTCATATCACTCATGATATGTCTCCACCATGAACCAAGTATCACAACCATGTATCTCAATCAATCAAGTGTCTCAACTGTATCATCTCATATGTCATGTACCAAAATATATGCTAATCAAGTAATACCAATGGTGTACTTTTATCCAAGTACTATCATCCAAACATATGCCATCTATGAGTGTACCAAACATGCACATAAACATGTATCACCACTTGTACCAAGCAAGTACATCAACCATGCACCAATACCACAACAAGATGAATCCTCATACATGTATGCCAAATCCACCATAAAACATGTGCCAATCAAATAGCTAGTAGGTGCCTCTGCCAAGTGTACTAGTAGTGTACCAATCATGCATAAGCTATGACTCAACATGATTACCTTATCAACTCACCAACTAGTAAATGTCCCAATATGTAGTCCAATTATATGCCAAATGCATACATCAAGATGTCCAACAAGTAAGATTCCAATAATACATCATAAGATATATCAATGAAACTCAAAATATGTACTAGCCATGTACCCCAACAGATCAACCTCGATCCTCCATTCACTACAAAAAATACTTAAGTGATCAACATGTACTGGAAGTGTGACTCAATAGATCAATGACATTTCTAGTTATCATCATCATGATATATCTCATAACAAAAATTCCATAACTTCACTATCATAACCAACATTGTTCTTCAACAAAAAATGTCTCAATCCATACTCATGGGTTAGTGCCATGCATCCAAGATAGCCTTTCATTATATATCATCACCATACATAATCCAATATGTAATCATGAAAACCTATAACAAACAATGTCAAAACCTGCAAAAAACTATGTCAGACCCTACATCATAGAGTTATACCATCATATCAAGATGCAACCCATGTGCATAGCCTTTTTCCCAAGGATTTACCACATATATGCAACCTATTGCACAGACAGCTCGCGTATGTACGCGGCCTATTCTATGTCAGCCTGTGTATGTACGCGATTGTTACCATTGTCACCCGCATATGATTCAGTATATGACACCCTTGAGCTTCCCTCGAGGCTTCCATTCTACTTTGGTTATTCAGTCTTCTTCACCCACTTTTGAAGGTGTGCCCGCTTCTCAGAACTCGATCTCTGAGCTTCCATTTTTTCAAATATGTCTCCCTTCCTTTCTTCATTCCTTCTTCTATCAATGCTATATGAGGTCCTCATCATGGAATTTCTCTTGTGTTCCACCAATCCTAGGATTTGTGGCCAAATCCACTACAGTTGTAGCATCTCATGCTATGAAAGTGAGCAAAAATGTGTCCTACTTGATCACATCTCCAACACCTTATGGTGTTATGAATTCTTCCATTATCTCTCCTTGCATAAGATCTCCATTCCAGAGCTTTGTGGCCATATTCATTACATGAATAACATTGACCATGAAAAACACTTTCATACATTTTCTTTGGTGTCCATCTTCTTTGAGGTGTAAGGATGGATTCTTGATGTCTTCCTTGCTTTGTTCTTTTGAAACTTTCCTTCCCTTGTGTAGGTGGTTGACTTGCAACATTAGCTTCATCCTTTGAGAGTGAGGGGCTAAACTCATGCTTCTTTGAGGTGCTTGCTTTAGCATGTGTAGCTTCTCTCTTGTATCCAAGACCTGATTTATCATTTGGTGATCTTTGAATTTCCAAGATCTCATTCAAGATTTGTGAGCTTTTCAAGAATTTGTTTCACTTCTCTACTTTCTTTCTAATATCAACACCTTCAGCTTCTAACTTATGACATGACTCTTCCTTTTCATTTACTTGATACTTGAATAGTTCCTCTACCCTTTTGGATTCTTCAATTTGGGTCTTGAGATGGACAATAATTTCAGAACTTTGTTAATCTCATCATCTACCTTCTTATCTTCTTTTTCATTCTTTAGTCTTGTTATCTCTTCTTCATTTTCTTCTAATTGAGTCTTATTACTCTCTTCTTGTTCTTTGAGCATTTCCTTTAACTTCAAGATGTGCCTTTGATTGTTCTTAAGAAAAAATTTAGTGTTGTCCAAAATATAGCTATAGTCTATATAATAATGGTCATTGTTGTATTCATATAGACCCCTTTCAACTTTCTCTTTAAGCTTCGATAGTTTTTCTTCTACTTCTTCCATGGGATAACAATCAATTGATTCTATACAAACTATTTCTAGATTTTCTTCTTCGCTTGTAGAGAAATATTCAACATCATCACATTTTGAATTATTGCAATCAAGGGTTTGTGGAGATTCTTTACCTTCACTTGAAATGTCTTCAAGATCTTCCTTTTTGCCAACATCATCATATTTAGAAATAATGCAACCATAAGTTTTTGGAGATTATTTACCTTTATTGGTCTTGATGGAGTTGTATTCAATATTTTCCTTCCTGCTTTGGTATGTCTCCTCTAGCTTTAGCCATAGATCCTTAGTGAAAGTGCATTGTCCCATGCTTTCTTTGATAGAGCTTGAGAGTCCACTAAGAATGGTCTTGAGAGCCAATGCGTCATTCTTCCTTCCTTCCCTTTGAGATGAAAATTTTGACTTGTTCTTCAACGAAACTGATCCACCAATGGTTGCCTTCCAAATACTCGCTCTCATTTCCTTCAAATGCACTCTCATCTCTATTCTCCAAGTAGAATAGTTTTCCTCATCAAGGATTGGAACTTCATCATCCATTTGTGTGTCCATAGATCTCCTCCAAGATTGTTAAGGCTTATAGTGAAGGCATGCTCTGATACCAATTGTTGGACACACCAACTACACTGAGAGGGGAGGGTGAACATTGTAGGGATCTTTTTAAAAACTTCTCTTTCACAAAACTCATTAGTTAGCAATCACCATTTACTCATTACTTATTTTTGTCATTTATAATCAGTTGAATGTGAACATATATCAACAATATATCATCAACAAATCATCACCACAAGGAACACACAGAACACAAGATGTATGTACAATTTTCTTTTTATTACAGACTACAATCCTTGGGTTATGAACAAAAATTGAATAGAGTACAACTCTACAAGAGCACGAGATTTATAATGCAAGACTCATCTTACACCCTCAGCACCAACTAAGATGAGGAAAAAATCCTCAATAGATATCAATATGTCAATAGGTACACGACCTATCTGTAGTGTAACACGGGTATGCACGCACCTTACTAGTAGTACAACTCGCGTATCACATCTGAGTACTTAGGGTTTTCTCTTCAAGATGAACTCAAATCCTCTGCAACCTTCAATCACATTCTCTTATGTCTTTCACTGTCCAATCTGACCCATAACTAATCACAACACATCCAATCTCTCCAACAACTTACTCATGCTCCTCAACCATACAATATGAATGAAACTCAATCATGTATAAGCAACCAATATACTATAGCAATCATATCAATACTGAATCATCAGAGTGTTGCTCACTCCATCAACCAACACAAACCAAATCCCAACAACCATACCAAGAATTCCTTAAGCATTCACCACACAACAAGTAAGAGTATCCATCATGACAACTATGAGACCATACCTTTTGAACCAATGGATAGATCTGATGCATCTAAGCACTAAAGACCTTCCTGGGAGCTTGATCTCAGAATATAAAACCTCTGCATCTTTATATTCTAAAGTTTCATGGCTTTTCCAACATGTACGCAACCTATACACTTCTATCCCATGTATGCCTCAGTATGTACGCACCCTCTACATAGTCATCCCGTGTACGAATCAGAAAATAGGGTTTCTGAACTTCCAAAACTTTCGTCGTCAAGACCTCATACTTACGGAAAATTTGATGTGCCCATGAGATCCTCCACTCAATCTCTCTATCATAATAGATCTTCAAGATATGCTCAAGAGATGAATTGCACAAGAGATCTTCAAGTAACTTCAAGTAACTTCCTTAGAAGAATATTCTAGGTCACTTAACCCATTTTCCTCATTTTAGGGTTAACCCACTTTTAACCACTTCCCATAATTAGAAATTTATCCATTACTTTATTATTTAAATAATCCTCCTTGACTTTGTCACTTCACTTTATCATTTAAATAATCCTCCTTGAATTTGTCACTTTGCATTATTATTTAAATAATCCTTCTTGAGTTTGTCACTTCACTTTATCATTTAAATAATGATTTCTTCTTTGCAAGCTCTTTTACTTCTTTGACCTTTTGGGGCTTCAATCCAACATATGAGGGTCCTCCAACTTCGTAGGGCCATAACTCTCAAACCATGAGGAGTTATGTGACATTCCGCATACCACCGAAAATGGCATGACAATCATTATCCATCTAGGATAGTTTCACTAACAAATTCAATGATCTTAATCTCATTATTCCACATATAAGCATGGGTTATCTAACCACACTTCTGGGATAATTCAACTGCAAAGCGTCTTCCCATGAGGGCTTTCACCCTAAGGGTACCACTTTGGAGTTCATCAATTTGTACGCCTCATCAACCATGATAAGATAATGATGAGTTATCTTTACATCAAGCCAACTATGCATCATATATAAAAGAAACCACATCGATCCATATTCATCTATGCATCACATATCAATGACAACTCATTGATCCATATTCATCTATGCATGACATCATATGACTATGATTCCACATGACCTCTATTCATTCTCATCAAGGAAAATACATATTACATTAGTATGCTATGACAAGACATTGTTCCTTTGACATCAATCAATCAATCAATCAATCCTTTGGAAACAATCAATTTCTTGACATCAATCAATCACTTGACATCAATCAATCAAACATGTGGCATCAACGACAACATGATACAACAACATCAATAATAAATACCAACTCCTTTCCTAGACACAATAGGGCTCTCGAATCATTTTTTTGGAAGATCTTTTTTTTCTAAATATGCATACCCAACTTTGTTGAAATCACTTAGGAAATGTATGGAATGCTAAATAAATACAAGTAGATTAGATGGGAGGATACAACTAAAGAATCCTTCTTAGAAATAGAGATATCCTTGGGAGAAACCCCTATGTTAATAAACCATAACTACTAGAAGGACTTCATGATTTTTCCCTTTTCCTTTGAGCACATCATCATTGTAGTATTCCTATAGAAGAATGATGAGGGACATGAGAAACCCAATTCATTTTTCAGCAAGTCCCTTAGATATGTAGAGTTGAAGTATCACATCATGGAAAAGTAGCTGGATGTTTTGGTAAAATACCTAAAATATTTTAGAGAATACATATTGTAGTCCTAGATAGTTTCCTATGTCCCACATATCTCAAACAAGTATATACTCTACTAGCCAAAATAAAGTGGTAAGAGGGGGGAGTGGATCACAAAAATCCAGGAATATGACATGGTGATCAAACCCACCAAGCTTATTAAAGGTAAAGGGTTGGAAAATCTTATGGATAAAACTAACATGCAAGCAGTGAGCATAAACATAGTGGAACTTGACGAGACAAGAGGCCAAGAAATAGAAGAGGAATGATATATTAATTCTTGTTATCACCAATCACCATGGTACTAGGATATAACACATCTACTAAACACTGGACTTTGTACCCAAGGAATGGACAAGTCCCAGAGGAGGTCTTTGAGTCTTATAGATACAAATTACTATGTTGTTGGGTCTCACCTACATTGGAAAAACCCAAATGGGATTTGGGTTAAACATATTCTGGAAGGGGAGGAGATTTTTTCGATCAAAAGCATGCATCAAGGAACCTGTGGAGGTCATTTTGCAATCAGATCTATAACTCACAGGATCCTAAGGTTTCGATATTTTTTCCCCACACTATTCTATGATGTCCATAAATTTTTTAAGGTCTTCCATGAGTGTCAAATGTTTTCTAGGAAACACAAAATCCCTACCATTCCCTTAATACCAATACAAGTAGAAGCTCCTTTCCAACAATGGGCTCTTGTTTTCATAGGTGAAATACACCATCCATTTGGTGGCCAACATAAACATATCCTCACAACTACTTATTGTTTTACCAAATGGGTAGAAGCCATCCTCACAAGACATGCCACTTACCAGGTTGTCATCATATTTCTTGAAGAAAGCATGTTATCCAAGTTCAAATACCCCTAGAAAATAATTACACATAATTCCAAGGAATTTTCCTCATTAGGGATGATATCTTTCTACTATAAATACAACATCATCCTAGGTAGTTCATCTAGAAGCTACCTTCAAATAAATGTCCAAGCTGAGTCTCAAAATAAGAACCTCATGAATATCATCAAGAATACCCTTACATATAACAAAATATCATGGGATTCCCAACTCATATATTCCCTATGGGTAGACATGATCAACACCAAAGTGACGGGGAAATATCCTTTTCATTTGGTATATGACATGGAGGTAGTCCTACCTTCTCAACTTGAGATTCCTATAATGATATTGTTGCATAATATAGTATTTGAACTTGATAAGGTCAAGATAATCATAAATCAACTGGTTGAATTCCAAGATAAAAGAATCCAGGCGTATGTTATAATTAAAGAGTATCAAGATAAGATGAAAAGGATATTCAACAAAAATATCAAGTACGATAGTTTTTTTGAAGGATATTTGGTTCTCCTATGAGATAAAATACATGAATACCATGGAAAGCATGGGAAATTTGATAGATTATGGATAGATCCATAAGTCATAGAGGAATTATGTGCCCAAATTCCCAACTCTCTTTGTTTAAGTAACGTGGAGGGGTAGTGTCTTGATTTTCCTGTCAATGGAAGGAACCTAAGTCCTTCATGTATTCCTAAGTGCAAGCCTGTGAGTTGGCCCCTAGAATTTCCACCCTGTCCCATAACCCTTTCTTTCAAATTGTCAATTATGTACTTTTCTTTCTTCTATATGTCCTTCCGTTTAATTTTTCAAGTTTAGTATTTTACCAAGACTAAAAACAATATTTTGAATCCATGTCCCAATGGATTAATGAACTGATCTACTCACCCTAGAGTCTAGATCTTGGCACCTCGCGAGCATAATCCATCCCATATAAGGAGTCGATGTTATCACCTTGTTGAAACCAAAGAACTTACTTGACCAATTACATTTGAAACCAAGCATTTCCTTCATATATTTCACATAGTCAAGGGTTCCTTCATACCTAGCCAACTTTCCCTTAAATTTTCAACGATTGGAACCCTTCACAAGTATCTAGAACCTTCACCTTTTCTTCCTTGCTTAAAATTTTCTTTCAGATCAATTTAAAAATTGAGCCAAATTTCTAGATTAGTCCCAATTTCCAAATCATACCCTCCTTCACTTCTTACAGTGGTTTCCTTGGCTAATTTAAAGATCAAACCCAATTCCTCAATCGCCCCTCCTTCTCACTATTCAAGTGGATGTCATGGTTGATTTCAAGATTACGAATGATTCCTTAATTGGGTCCCCTGCTCATTTGTCAAACTATCACCTTGGCCTGATTTTAGAGTTTATCATGATTCCTCAAATGAGCCCCCTTCACCAAAGTTTGAATATGTTCGAAGGCATCCATATTCAAAGACAAATGAAGGCCCATACTTTGAAAAAACAAGTACCACTATGAGGAAAAGACACTTGGAAAGGAATCTCCAAGAAAACCTTTTATAATTAGTTCAAAAAACTGCTTAGGTTCATTTCAAAGATGCAACTCAAGTCTTGAAAGCATCCCCCCTTTCCACTGCTCAAACTATTTCCTTGATTGATTTCAAGATCAGGCCCACTTCCTTAGCTAGGCCCCTTGATCACCGTTTGAACTACTTCCTTAGCCAATTTCACGATTAGGTTCAATTCCTCAATCAAGACCCCAAATCATGGTTCACACTATCACCTTGGCATAATTTCAAAGATCAACCCAATTTCTCAAGTAGGCCCTTTGTAATGAGTTTGAAGCACTACCTTGGTTGATTTCAAAGATAGGTCCCAAGTTCTCCAATCATACCCCCATTCCACTACTTGAACTATTGCCTCAACTGATTTGAAGAACAAGCTCAATTCCTCAAACAAGTCGCCTTTTCACTATTAGAACTATATCCTTGACCCGATTTCAAATTTGAACCCAATTCCTTAAGTAATCCCCCATCATCAAAGTTTGAATGTGTTCAAAAGAGTCCATATTCAAAGGCAAATGAGGGTCCATAATCCAAAGGAAGAAGTGGCACTATGATGACAAAACACCTAGCAAGGAATATTCATGTGGGCATCGTAACTATTTGCAATATGGAACTCACATGCAGGGCCTTGATTTCATGATATTATGAGAGAGTGGTAGCCCCTTAATAAAGCTTAATTAAAATTTTGGTCAACAAAGCATGAAATTGAAGGAATAAGAGAAATTAGTGGCCCCAAAGATTCTTTCCAAACCGAATATTGGGAGTTCATTTTCCCCAATTGTGTATATGTAAGAGGATTTTCCCTTTTACAAGGAAGGTTGTTTCATTTGAGAGTTTAATTTTTCAAACACTAAACAGGGTGAAATAAAGACAGAGGTAATAAAAAATTGAAGATTTGCATGGAGCATCATGAATCTATAATAGAAAATGGTTTTCTCCGCCTTTCACTTCTCTTCTTCTTTATTCTCTTTCTTGCTATAAACATTCTTTCAGTATCATGCTATGTGAGGGAAATGGGAAGGCCCAAAATATTGATTTTGTAATCCCAATCCATGTGCATATTTTAATTAATAGAATGGTTGTTTCAGATTTGAGACTTCTATAGTCCACAACATTAGAACTATTATTTGACTAATGAACTGTTGGATTTATTGTGAAATGAGGATGAGGTTGTTATCGTTTGTAAATAATAAATTCAAGCAAGTTATACTATTTTTTTCCCTCTTCATTTTCCATCTTACATAACGTTGAATAAGCAAATAGATTCATGCTTGTTTTTCCCATTGGCTTTTTATTAGATGAACATGTGCTAGGAAATTGATTCTACCTCCTCCACTTCCCATATTTGTTGTTTCTAATTTATTTTCCCACCCTAACTAAATTATGGTGTCCATGGTTCAAAATATAATTCCTATGGATGAATCCTATTAAACCCCCCTTGGTAGTTGGCCCCCTTTTGATTTTCCTCCATATTCAAATTCAACATCCTATTATGGTTTGAAATCAATAACAAATATTGACTCCATACACAATTTTTCTCTATTATAAATCCATTCTAAGATTTATCTATTAAATAGGTTTCCCTTGGGTGACACATAAGGACTCTTTCCTTAGGAAATATTGAGGGTACCACCCCTTAGCCTGAGAAATGACTTGAAGGCATAGAGTGGCACATGAAGGTGCATTCTACACACTATGCCCTCGCATTTTCCCCCTCTATGAGAGATAGGGGAGAACCTGGTGTCAACAATTTGTATCGTCAGTAGGCATCTCCCTACAACGATCACACATGGTTTATAGGTGATATGATATAGGATTCTAACCTAGCACACTCTTGTATTCATCACTTGTCTCAACAAAGAGGTTTCATTCTTACACACATGGCACACATCATGTTTTCATCTCGATTCTAAGTTAATCATTATCACTTGGATGAACGACACTAGTCACATCTACAACAATGGCGACCTAGCACAACTCTATGAACTAGGATTTCCTCTTCCTTCAATATTGACATCTATAAGTAGCCACCAATGGACACTTACTTTCTCAACATAGCAATAGTTTCCTTTTAACATCTTTTATTCCCCTAGCCACTTTCATATATAAGGAGAACTAGTCCATCCATGAATTATTCAAGCATCTTCTTTAGTACTACACTTTGTCCTCATACCAATTATTAGCATCAAGACTCTTCCTATCAAAGAGTCATCACGTAGCCTCACGAGCCTTCTTACAACACCTCAGAGACTCATAGATATAATAATATTGCATTTCAACTCATGGGATGGTTTCTAAAGTGATTCTATACTCATTGGTCGTCAACAACAACTACAGTGTGATTTGCAATACACATCTTCTTTTGTGTTGTGACTAGGGGAATCCGTAACTTGCAATACACATCTTTGCTTCCACCTGTTTATGATAGATTAGCAAGTATTATTTCCACATTGATAGCTGACTATTTCCAATGCAACCATTCAATATTGGTATAAGTAGCTTTCATATTTGACCAAACTCCCTTTTTTGTGCTGCTATACCCACAGCATGGCAGTCTATGTAAGACAATACCTTTCATCTTTTTAGCTCTTTTTAAAGTGATTGAAATTTTTGGAGAAAAATGAGGATGCTTTTCTATCCTCAGTTTTCGATCTAAATTGAGAGGAACTGATATGGAATGAGAACATCCTCACTCAACATAGTGTCCAAGGAAGACAAGTAACCATGAATGATCAACCAACCAGCTTGGAGGACGAGGAATGCTCGGTCAACAAGCATGAAGAATGAGGAACACTCCTTCCTTGTGAAGTTAGTTAAACATTTTTGTTTGAACTATGCAATTAGTTAGAAGCATCTAATTATAATAATAATATTTTTTCACTTTTTGAGTGTCATGTTATTATTTAATTAAATATATTTATATAATAAAAAAAATTCATTGTTAAGACGTCACAAGTTCAAATTCAGAGGGGGTAGGGTATGTATACCGCAGTAGACTTTACTAGTGAAATAGTTGGGTGGAGAGGGTCCCTTGTCCCACAAACAAGGGGATCTCATACACCAATTTGGTATGGCTTGACAGTGACCTTAAAAATAGATTATTATTATTATAATATTTAACTCCATTCAACAATAACACAGATTAAATTATGTACTTTCTATATAAAGATTGGAGCTCATCAATTTAAACTAAGCCGTGTGCTTTGCTTTAGTCTAATTTATAAATTGCTTATAGTTAAATATTTTCTACATATGAGCTTCAACACTTTGTTCTTGAATTTTTTTTCTAATTTGCTTGCCAAACAGTTTGTGCCTTATCAATACAACAATTAAAATTACAGGGCCAAGCACTTTCTCACATGATACGCGCCGGTTAGCCTTGGCTGGACTTAAATTTATCACACGAATCACAAAGGATTTCCCACTTCAAACTAGGGGTGCAATTTACTTTGTTAGCATGTTCTTTGAGTGAACTTTTCTTCCTCTTTGGCTGCAAATTAATGCTGCATCGTCTTCTTCCTCCTCTCATAGTTCTTCCCAGCCTCTACTAGAACTGTGCTCTCCTTCCTTCTCTTAATTCGTTTCCTTCTTCTAAATGTGTTTCGTCTGTCTGCAAGCTACAGGTTTGCTGTTTTCTTTCAAGCCAGAGCTGTTCCTTCGTCCCAGCCTCTACTGGAACTACGTTCTCCTTCCTTTGAATTATTATTCTTCTTCTTCTCAATGTGTTTCCTCTGTCTGCAAGCTACAGGCTTGCTGTTTTTCTTTTCCAGCCACTAGTATTGCTTCTTTTCTCGGTTGGAACAACTGGAAGCCGTTTTAACCAGCAGCTCCGTTCAAAATGGAATTCTTTTGCTGGAACATACTTCTCTCTGCTCTACCCAGCAAGTTTTTCCAGACCTCCTATGGCTTTCGCTACTCCTTCAAATCTCTGTGAGCCTCTTTTCAATGACAGACTCGCTTCTTCTTCTCTTTATCCTTTCTCTTTTTTCTCCTTTATTCTTTTTCTGATCAAATTTTATGCTCCCTAAAGCCATTGTTTTTGTTTGGAAAGCCACCCGTTCATTTAGGGAAACCTCATTTATTCCCTTCTACTTTATCATTTTCTTCTTTCTTTTGTTTTTTTTCGAGTGAACTAATTTGGGAGTAATCTTCTCTCGAGTTATTTTTCAGGCAAGTTTTTTTGTTGTTCATTTTTTAATTTTTGGTCAATCCAAAATTCTGATCGATTTTTTGAGTATTTGGGTTGGTTTAAAATGAGGCAAAACTCCTAAGATAAGGTTTTGAAATGTATGAAACTTTGATCCATGCAAAACTCAGACTACCCCTGAAAATTTACCCAATTTCAGGTCTGTTTTTTTCTCTGAAAAGGGAAACTCAAGAGGAAAGATTGCTCCAAAGTTAATCTACACCGTTTTTCTCTGTGAAAAGCCACTGTCAATGAAAAAATCACCCATTAGTAGTGAGACCTGTTTTCAAATCCAAGTATTGATATACCACTTGTTACATCAACATTCAATACTACATAGCAGTCTCTGTATTGATCACTACTTACCTTCAACCTTAATAAGCGTGATGAAACGAACCCCAAACAATGCACTGAGAACAGCAGCGTTTGGATGGAGAGGGCAGCAGATCCAACGGTCCTGGAAATGGCTTGACTTCACCCCAGTGACCCAAATCTCAACAACCATTAGAGCCGTTGGACCTAGGAGGAGAAGCTGACGGTCGAGTATGCTCCTGCGTGAGGATTAATGCTTAGCGTTGCCGAATTGGAAGTGATGATTCAAGTACCAAATCCTGCCTATGGAGTCCATCGCAGGTAAACAGCTTAACATTTTATGTTGTTAAGATGCAAGGCATGTGGATAGGTAATTAATAATCAGCTTGCCGAACAGGTTTTAATGTTTCGGTTACTGTTATATATATATTGTCGAATTGTCTTGATATATGTTGAAATATATCCACAATGTATATACCACCTGCAATAGTATTAAATTATGTATATACCACCTACAATAGTATTAAATATAAGTTAAAATATATTCACAATATATATACCACCTGCAACAGTATTAAAGTTTGTGCAGCAACATTAAAACCTAAACAGCAGGCTGGTTATTGACATTGTCAATATGGATGTGGCAGCATCGTCATGGATTGACAGGATATAATGAGATAGACACGTTGACTCATCGTTTTGCGTGAGTGCGTAATGGATGACCAAATTACTCCGCAATTTTCGTATTATTTCTTAATCATTAATGAGGCAAAGAGGTTGTATTTTAATGGTTGTGGAGTGGGATCGCCCTAATCCACCAACCAGAGGATAATGTCGCATCATTCATGTCTTTATATACATCAGATGCTCCCAACCTCTCACAAGAAGTGGTCAAATCGTTTGAATTCGGACATTATCGCCGCCCCACTCAATGTCACTTTTCTTAAAAGAAATCGTTAACATCTAAGAATATCGATACCTATAAAATTATTCCAAAATTTTGATGGTAGAGTAGATATTGATTTGAATGGTTTTGTCTGGAATATTTGTGATCGATGGAATGTATTTTTTTTTACCAGGAGAATCAGTAAACTCGTCGTCAAATGTCAGTGAGAAAACTCAGTATCGAATTGCAAAATTTGTAGCTGTAAATTTGGGCTAATGTAATAGTGAGCAATGAATTATAGGTCAGTCAACCAAAAACATTTAATGTTGCATAGTAAGGAAACTATCCAAAAAGATTTTATCAAAAAGTTGTCATCTCACATTAATTGAAAAGTATTTAAAAGTATTTATACTTATTCTTTTGATAATTTTGATTAAGAATTTTGCCATTTTATGGAATAATTTTGAAGGATACTTATTTATTGGAATGGTAATGTTGATTAAAGGGTTACTAGAAAGGTTTTACCACTTTACATAATAATTTTGATTAAGTATACTTATTTATAGGATTGGTTTTGGCATTTTATGTGTATATCTTCTTCATCTTTTTTGGGATGGGAAGAAATATTGTTTTGCTTCACCCGGTTTCCTCTTCATTTGCCACTTTAACTTTATTAAACAAGAGTCTGTCTGTATACCCACCATTTTTAATCTTTTTCAAAAAGATATACATGATCTTTCAAAAATATTTCATATTGATATCCGTCGGGAGAGATTGCCAGAAGATTGCATGACTTTGAGTTTACGCACGTACGTCTCATGTATTGAAAGTTCCATGAAGTAAACTTATTGTTTTTCGCGATGGCTTTACTTTAAATTTCGCTTTTGAAAAAACGATGACATCGGTAAATGATTTGATAGATTATACGAGGCGACCCTTGAAGAACTTTAGTCCATTAAAAAGCAAAACATATTTTCAATGGGGTTACAAATTAGATTGGCCAAAGAGTTATAAGGATATTTTCATGGTGTATCGGTTGAGATAAGGTAACACCATAATGGTTTAGGTGTAAATTTAATGTGCATATAGTCACAGCATAATGGTTTAGGTGTAAATTTATTGGGCATATAGTCACATATTTGAGTTTTACTTTTAGATTTACAAAACTTTAGGTTGAAGAGGGAAGTTTAAATATGAAACTATAAACCAAAAAAAAATTGGGCCAAAGAGTTATAAGGGATATTTAAATGGTGTATCGGTGGAGATAAGGTAACACCATAATGGTTTACGTGTAAATTTAATGGGCATAGAGACATATTTGAGTTTTAGTGTGGTAAACATGAAGCAATAAACTGATAAAAAAAATAGAGAGAATAATAATAGAATCAACATGAATCAAGATAGCTAGAAGCAAAGTGTTGGGAAGGCTTTAGATGATAGAAGGTAGTGACCATGGATAGAAGAGAGCCTGATTTACAATGTATTTCCTGAGTAGCTAAAGGTATGGTTGTACATATCATTGTGTCATCTAAGAATAGATAATTCATTAGTTTTTAAGATTTTTGTGTTATGAATAGTTATTAAGATCGCCTGGAAAATCCATAGTGGTCATTTTGAATAGTCAACATTTTGGATCTCCAATCAGATCCATTATTCAAAATGACCACTATGGATATTTCAAGCGATCTGAATAATAGAGAAGTCTCTCAATCATCTAATGTAAATGTTCACAACTCGTGGGAGAAGTAGACAACCATGCTGCAAAATAACAATCAAGGTACTAAGAAAGAT
Source organism: Picea sitchensis (assembly GCA_010110895.2). Classification (NCBI taxonomy): domain Eukaryota; kingdom Viridiplantae; phylum Streptophyta; class Pinopsida; order Pinales; family Pinaceae; genus Picea; species Picea sitchensis. The sequence goes on from SNQJ01S0055472.1 coordinate 66,106, forward strand.
CTAGGGTGCAATAGAGATTGTATGTGTTTCATGTGGCAATGGGGATGATAGGAAACTGCATATGCGACACAAAAGAAATAATCCATATGAGGTGATGAAATGGAGGCAACACTAGAGGACTTGCGGGTAAACATAAACAATAATACATAAATCTAAAAAACATGCCAATGTGATGTGTGATCAATGTAAGATGTGTGTGAATGAGTAGGGAAAGTGTGCCATATATTGGTCAGGTGATGATAGTTAGATCACACATATCAATAATGCTAATAATGCACCATATACCAGGTAGCTAAAAAAATATGACTACAAAGATAACCCTAGCTGCAAACTGGGTGAGAACACACTGTGTGTGCATCATACATAGGAATTGATAATTTGTGACCAAGTCTAGTGGATGTGTTGTTGGAAAAGGCGAACATATAGATTATGAAGAAGGGAACTGTGATGGCCATGTTGAAGAGAAGGTTAGTGCTTGTACTGGTAATGAGAAGGAGCATCAGGTGAAGGGGTGAGCTCATTACGAAGAGTTGTAAAAACAAGGTGTGAGAGCTATCCAAAGAGGAAGGATGTGTCATTAGTTGAATTGGAGTTGGTATCTAATGAGTGGGTTGGATAGCAAGATGACTTGAATACAAGGAGAGTGGGGTCTTTTTAGAGAGCTAGATACACCTAAGAGAGAGGAGATCACCTGTGAAAATATATACAACATGAAAACAATGTGTGCCTTTGGAAAAACTTGGAAGCACTGCTAACACAAGAATGTAAGGTCAGACAATGGGTAACCTAGTAAGATGTGGTTGTGGACCTAAATTTTCATAGACTGCTTGAAACCTTAATCATTGAGCTTTGGTGTGGAGATGATATAATGCATGGTGTTTGCGGTTTATGAATAATGTCCACTACAATTGGGGTGAATTTAGTGATTGACCATGACAAGTTTCTTGGTGTATTGGATTGATGGGCAATAGGAAAAATAAGCATTCAAGGATTGTGTGGAATTATCTGTTGGACATATTGTCATTGATGTCAATAGTTGATGTGATGATTTGTTTTTAATGATGAATTACCACAGATGATATTGTCATTGATGTCAACATCAATTAACTGAAAGAAATTCATGATTATTGTTGATCACGATAGGATCAACAATGTTCCTATGATCAAAGCTAAGGAGAATTAGCAACTGACTATCAGTGCATAAAAGAATGTACAAACAGTTACTAAAGCTCAGGAGAGTTAGCGAATGAAGAGCACATTCTAGAAATGTCGTTTGATTGATGGAAAGACTGAGAAGTCGACCAATGTACAGGAAAAGGTGAGAAGCCTCAGCAACCGTCCGATCAAGAAATCGACCGTGTTGATCATCTCATATTACGAATGTTAGTTATATGAGTGACCGTGGGCTTGAGGATCGTTGGAGGATCATGACCGTTGGATCTGCAAGCCAGATCAATGACAGGGATGAATTGCAGGGAGAGAAAGAAGAATTAAACAACCCTCTATTTCTAATCCCGCAATTGGTCTAGATCATCAGATCTCATAGACTCGGATATCAACGACTGTGGTTGATCCAAAAAATGATCATTTTAAGTCATATTAAGTCGTAACAGTCAGATGCACAATCGCCAGATTAATGATAGGGATGAATTGCGAAGATCGAAAGGAGAATTAAATATCGCTCTAGTTCCAATCCCGCAATTAGTCAAGACCATCTGATCTTATAGCTTCGAAAATCGACGATTGTGGTTGACTCACCAACAATGCACAACTTCCAATTGCAGAGTTTGGGTGACGAGTTAAATCACTCACAAGTTGTGGTTCTGCAATCATCCTTGATCGTGGATCTAATTCGAGAAATATTCACAACCGTTGGATCACATTTGAGTCGAAGGACAGGATAAGTGGGACAAAATGATTAAGAATTTGATTAACCAAATACCCATCAGTCGTCGGATCAAACCCAAATTCTCTTCAACCGTCGGATCATTTCGAGTGGAAGGATAGGATAAGCGAGGTAAAAGATCTGAGATCTCATTTATGCGAATTTTCGTCAGCCATTGAATCATCCTAAGTGGAAGGACAGGTAAGCTAGAAGAGTTTCACCGTATATAGATCGAGCCAAAATCTAAGAACATGATTGACGAACAACATTTAGTTCGGGTCTAAAGTTGCGAGGAGGTTACACTCTGGAGAAATCTCACTTCAAGAATTCAGTTTGAGATTCAAAATACTCAAAGCCCGAAAATCCAAAATGAATAAGGACCATCATATTTGGAGGACATGCGATGACCGTTAGATCAGGGTTGTTGGTTAGCAGACCACGTCAACAAGGACATGTGGAATATCACTTCAACAGACCACATCTACAAGGACATGTGGCATACCACAACAACAAAAGACATGTGGAAGACCACGTCATCAGACCATGACAACAAAAGACATGTGGAAAACCATGTCAGCAGACCACATCAGCAAATACACATGACATAATCAGATGATGACAAGCGTCAAGAGGAAATTGTCTCTTTCCATGACAACAAGTTACGTCACTCTGAGAGAATTACTTCGGGAGTTCTACCACCAGCACTTGCCCAAAGCCTCGAAGTCTTGAATGTCGAAGTCCCGAAGTGGACACGAGACGCCTGATCTGAAGATCACGTCAGGAGCGTTCTCGACCGTCGATCTACTACAGTTGAAGGATAGTGTAAGTGGAAGCGTTAACCTACAGCAAGCGATCCTCACCGTTTATGACTTACTCAGCAGGTGATCACTCTGGAGGAAAGAAGAGGTTGAGATTTAAAATCTACGAAGTCCATAGACCTAAAGGATATCTCGACCTTCGATCTAATCCAATGTGTACTCTCAACCGTTAATCAAAATACAGTGGAAGGATAGCGTAAGCATAATAGACGAAGTCCAGAAGTAAATGGTGGCCATCCATCTCATTTCTTGATTAAGTCCTTACCGTTGGATTAAGCAATGAAAGGATAGATGTAAGGATCGTATATGACCATTGATCTGGTTCCGTAAAATAAACGTAAACCGTCCGATCTGTTCGAGAAATCAGATTTGGAAGTTTGGAAAGGTTTCAAGCCCAAAAGTTTCGAAGGGTGAAGTGTCAAAGTTACAAAAACCATCCATCTCATCAAAAGATTGAATCGTGACCGTTGATTCTGATAAAGATCTCAAGCACTCGTTTGGTCTAGTGTCTGGTCACCGCCATTGATCATATGAAATAAGAAATAAAGGAAAAAGATAATACAACAATTAAATAGATAAGCATGTGGTTCTACGCCTATGATCATATGGTTTGAAGGAAGTTCCTCATACAGGTTTCATTCAACAGTGAGTTACACTAGAACAACAAAGAGAATCGTTAAAATATCGAATATGATCTGTTGGTGAAACGAGAACGCAACAGAAGCATGAATACGATCTAATGAGTTGATCCATGTCTGTGATCAACTCATGAGGACAAACAAACCGATACACAGTCATGATTGAAAGAAAGTTAAATCATGAAAACATGAATAAAGAAATAAAAAGGAAAATGATATTAACTAAAGTTTAAAGATTATCATTTTAAATGAAAAGGTACAATGGTTCAAATATCAAAAGACACAATGATTCAAATTCACACCAGTTGGAAGACTATATAAA
>SNQJ01S0055472.1:69818-82450 GCA_010110895.2 Picea sitchensis
TCCTTCCTTCTCTTAATTCGTTTCCTTCTTCTAAATGTGTTTCGTCTGTCTGCAAGCTACAGGTTTGCTGTTTTCTTTCAAGCCAGAGCTGTTCCTTCGTCCCAGCCTCTACTGGAACTACGTTCTCCTTCCTTTGAATTATTCTTCTTCTTCTCAATGTGTTTCCTCTCTCTGCAAGCTACAGGCTTGCTGTTTTTCTTTCCAGCCACCAGTATTGCTTCTTTTCTCGGTTGGAACAACTGGAAGCCATTTTAACCAGCAGCTCCGTTCAAAATGGAATTCTTTTGCTGGAACATACTTCTCTTTGCTCTACCCAGCAAGTTTTTCCAGACCTCCTATGGCTTTCGCTCCTCCTTCAAATCTCTGTGAGCCTCTTTTCAATGACAGACTCGCTTCTTCTTCTCTTTATCCTTTCTCTTCTTTCTTCCTTATTCTTTTTCTTTTTCTGTTCAAATTTTATGCTCCCTAAAGCCATAGTGTTTGTTTGGAAAGCCACCCGATCATTTAGGGAAACTTTATTTCTTCCCTTCTACTTTATCATCTTTTTTTTAACTTCGTTTTTCTTTGAGTGGACTAATTTGGGAGTAATCTTCTCTCTCGAGTTATTTTTCAGGGAGGTTTAAAATGGGGCAAAACTCCTAAGATAAGGTTTTGAAATGCATGGAACTTTGATCCATACAAAACTTAGACTACCCCTGAAAATTTACCCAATTTCAAGTCTGTTTTTTTATCTGAAAAGAAAAACTCAAAAAAGAAGATTGCTCCAGAATTAATCTACACCGTTCTTTTCTGTGAGAAGCCACTGTCAATAAAAGAATCACCCATTGGTAGTGGGACGCTTCCTCAAAAGGTATACATGGCATGGCTCAGTCAATTCAAATGGAGTGTTAAATGTTTTCAAATCTATATCTTACTTGTTAACTATTTTCAATGAAGTGTTAACTGTTTTCAAATCCAACTATTGATATACCACTTGTTACATCAGCATTCAATTCTACATAGCAATCTTGATATACCACTTGTTACATCAACATTCAATTCTACATAGCAGTCTCGATATTGATCACTGCTTACCTTCAACCTTAATAAGCGTGATGAAACGAACCCCAAACAATGCACTGAGAACAGCAGCGTTTGGATGGAGAGGGCAGCAGATCCAACGGTCCTGGAAATGGCTTGACTTCACCCCAGTGACCCAAATCTCAACAGCCATTAGAGCCGTCGGACCTAGGAGGAGAAGCTGACGGTCGAGTATGCTCCTGCGTGAGGATTAATGCTTAGCGTTGCCGAATTGGAAGTGATGATTCAAGTACCAAATCCTGCCTGATGGAGTCCATCGCAGGTAAACAGCCTAAAATTTTATGTTGTTAAAATGCAAGGCATGTGGATAGGTAATTAATAATCAGCTTGTTTCGGTTACTGGTATATATATTGTCGAATTGTCTTGATATATGTTGAAATATATCCACAATGTATATACCACCGATATATGTTGAAATATATCCACAATGTATATACCACCTACAACAGTATTAAATATAAGTTAAAATATATTCACAGTGTATATACCACCTACAACAACAGTATTAAAGTTTGTACAGCAACATTAAAACCTAAACAGCAGACTGGTTATTGATCGCCCATGTGAATATGTTTTGGAGTACAACATTGTCAATATGGATGTGGCAGCATCGTCATGGATTGACAGGATATAATGAGATAGACACGTTGAGTCATCGTTTTGCGTGGGTGCGTAATGGATGACCAAATTACTCCGCAATTTTCGTATTATTTCTTAATCATTAATGAGGCAAAGAGGTTGTATTTTAATGGTTGTTGAGTGGGATCGCCCTAATCCACCAACCAGAGGATAATGTCGCATCATCCATGTCTTTATATACATCAGATGCTCCCAACCTCTCACAAGAAGTGGTCAAATCGTTTGAATTCGGACATTATCGCCGCCCCACTCAATATCACTTTTCTTAAAAGAAATCGTTAACAGCTAAGAATATCGATACCTATAAAATTATTCCAAAATTTTGATGGTAGAGTAGATATTGATTTGAATGGTTTTGTCGGGAATATTTGTGATCGATGGAATGTATTTTTTTTTACCAGGAGAATCAGTAAACTCGTCGTCAAATGTCAGTGAGAAAACTCAGTATCGAATTGTAAAATTTGTAGTTGTAAATTTGGGCTAATGTAATAGTGAGTAGGTCAGTTAACTAAAAACATTTAATGTTGCATAGCAAGGAAACTACTCAGAAAGATTTTATCAAAAAATTGTTATGTCACATTGATTGAAAAGTATTTATACTTATTCTTTTGGTAATTTTGATTAAGGATTTTGCCAATGTATGAAATAATTTTGAAGGATACTTATTTATTTGAATGGTAATGTTGATTAAAGGGTTACTAGAAAGGTTTTACCACTTTACATAATAATTTTGATTAAGGATACTTATTTATAGGATTGGTTTTGGCATTTTATGTGTATATCTTCTTCATATTTTTTGGGATGGGAAGAAATATTGTTTTGCTTCACCCGGTTTCCTCCTCATTTGCCACTTTAACTTTATTAAACAAGAATCTGTCTGTGTACCCATCATTTTTAGTATTTTTCTAAAAGATATACATGATCTTTCAAAAATATTTCATATTGATATCCGTCGGGAGAGATTGCCAGAAGATTGCATGACTTTGAGTTTACGCACGTACGTCTCATGTATTGAAAGTTCCATGAAGTAAACTTATTGTTTTTCGCGATGGCTTTACTTTAAATTTCGCTTTTGAAAAAACGATGACATCGGTAAATGATTTGATAGATTATACGAGGCGACCCTTGAAGAACTTTAGTCCATTAAAAAGCAAAACATATTTTCAATGGGGTTACAAATTAGATTGGCCAAAGAGTTATAAGGGATATTTTCATGGTGTATCGGTTGAGATAAGGTAACATCATAATGGTTTAGGTGTAAATTTAATGGGCATATAGTCACATATTTGAGTTTTACTTTTAGATTTACAAAACTTTAGGTTGAAGAGGGAAGTTTAAATATGAAACTACAAACCAAAAAAAAATTGGGTTAAAGAGTTATAAGGGATATTTAAATGGTGTATCGTTGAGATAAGGTAACACCATAATGGTTTACGTGTAAATTTAATGGGCATAGAGTCACATATTTGAGTTTTAGTGTGATAAGCATGAAGCAATAAACTGATAAAAAAAAAGAGAGAGAATAATAATAGAATCAACATGAATCAAGATAGCTAGAAGCAAAGTGTTGGGAAGGCTTTAGATGATAGAAGGTAGTGACCATGGATAGAAGAGAGCCTGATTTACAATGTATTTCCTAAGTAGCTAAAGGTATGGTTGTACATATCATTGTGTCATTTAAGAATAGATAATTCATTAGTTTTTAAGATTTTTGTGTTATGAATAGTTATTAAGATCGCTTGGAAAATCCATAGTGGACATTTTGAAGAGTCAACATTTTGGATCTCCAATCAGATCCATTATTCAAAATGACCACTATGGATATTTCGAGCGATCTGAATAATAGAGAAGTCTCTCAATCATCTAATGTAAATGTTCACAACTCGTGGGAGAAGTAAACAACCATGCTGCAAAATAACAATCAAGGTACTAAGAAAGATCTAGGGTGCAATAGAGATTGTATGTGTTTCCCGTGGCAATGGGGATGATAGGAAACTGCATATGCAACACAAAAGAAATAATCCATATGAGGTGATGAAATGGAGGCAACACTAGAGGACTTGCAGGTAAACATAAACAATAATACATAAATCTAAAGAACATGCCAATGTGATGTGTGATCAATGTAAGATGTGTGTGAATGAGTAGGGAAAGTGCGTCGTATATTGGTTAGGTGATGATAGTTAGATTACACATATCAATAATGCTAATAATGCACCATATACCAGGTAGCTAAAAAAATATGACTACAAAGATAACCCTAGCTGCAAACTGAGTGAGAACACACTGTGTGTGCATCATACATAGGAATTGATAATTTGTGACCAAGTCTAGTGGATCTGTTGCTGGAAAAGGAGAACATATAGATTATGAAGAAGGGAACTGTGATGGCCATGTTGAAGAGAAGGTTAGTGTTTGTACTGATAATGAGAAGGGGCATCAGGTGAAGGGGTGAGCTATCCAAGGAGGAAGCATGTGTCATTAGTTGAATTGGAGTTGGTATCTAATGAGTGGGTTGGATAGCAAGATGACTTGAATACAAGGAGAGTGGGGTCTTTTTAGAGAGCTAGATACACCTAAGAGAGAGGATATCACCTATCAAAATATATACAACATGAAAACAATGTGTAACTTTGTAAAAACTTGGAAGCACTGCTAACACAAGAATGTAAGGTCAGGCAATGGGTAACCTAGTAAGATGTGGTTGTGGACCTAAATTTTCATAGACTGTTGAAACCTTAATCATTGAGCTTTGGTGTGGAGATGATATAATGCATGGTGTTTGTGGTTTATGAATAATGTCCACTACAATTGGGGTGAATTTAGTGATTGACCATGACAAGTTGCTTGGTGTACTGGATTTATGGCCAATAAGAAAAATAAGCATTCAAGGATTGTGTGGAATTATCTGTTGGACATATTGTCATTGATGTCAATAGTCGATGTGATGATTTGTTGTTAATGATGAATTACCACAGATGATATTGTCATTGATGTCAACATCAATTAACTGAAAGAAATTTGTGATTATTGTTGATCACGATAGGATCAACAATGTTCCTATGATCAAAGCTAAGGAGAATTAGCGACTGACTATCAATGCATAAAAGAATGCACAAACAATTACTAAAGCTCAGGAGAGTTAGCGAATGAAGAGAACATTCTAGAAATGTCATCTGATCGATGGAAAGACTGAGAAGTCGACCAATGTATAGGAAAAGGTGAGAAGCCTTAGCAACCGTCCAATCAAGAAATTGACCGTGTTGATCATCTCATATTACATATGTTAGTCATATGAGTGACTGTGGGCTTGAGGATCGTTGGAGGATCATGACCGTCAAATCTGCAAGCTAGATCAACAACAGGGATGAATTGCAGGGAGAGAAAGAAGAATTAAACAACCCTCTATTTCTAATCCCACAATTGGTCTAGATCGTCAGATCTCATAGATTCAGATATCGACGACTATCGTTGATCCAATAAGTGATCATTTTAAGTCAGATTAAGTTGTAACAGTCGGATGCGCAATCGCTAGATCAACAACAGGGATGAATTGCAGAGATCGAAAGGAGAATTAAATATCGTGCTAGTTCCAATCTCGCAATTAGTCAGGACCATTTGATCTTATAGCTTCGAAGATCGATGATTGTGGTTGACTCACCAACAATGCACAACTTCCAATTGTAGAGTTTGGGTGACGAGTTAAATCACTCAAAAGTTGTGGTTCTGCAATCATCCTTGATCGTGGATCTACTTCGAGAAATATTCACAACCGTTGGATCACTTTTGAGTCGAAGGACAGGATAAGTGGGACAAAACGATTAAGAATTCGATTAACCAAATACCCATCAGTCGTCAGATCAAACCCAAATTCTCTTCAACCGTCGGATCATTTCGAGTGGAAGGATAGGATACGCGAGGTAAAAGATCTGAGATCTCATTTATGCGAATTTTCGTCAGCCATTGGATCATCCTAAGTGGAAGGATAGGATAAGCTAGAAGAGTTGCACCGTATATAGATCGAGCCAAAATCTAAGAACATGATCGACGAACAACATTTAGTTCGGGTCTAAAGTTGCGAGGAGGTTACGCTCCGGAGAAATCTCACTTCAAGAATTCATTTTGAGATTCAAAATACCCGAAGCCCGGAAATCTGAAATGAATAAGGACCATCAGATTTGGAGGACATACGATGACCATTGGATCAGGGTTGTTGGTTAGCAAACCACGTCAATAAGGACAAGTGGAAGACCATTTCAATAGACCACGTCTACAAGGACATGTGGCATACCACGTCAGCATACCATGACAACAAAAGACATGTGGAAGACCACGTCAGCAGACCACGACAACAAAAGACATGTGGCAGAACATGTCAGCGGACCACGTCAGCAAATACACATGGCATAATCAGATGACGACAAGCGTCAAGAGGAAATTCACTCTTTCCATGAAAACAAGTGATGTAAGCAAGTTACGTCACTCTGGGAGAATTAATTCATGAGTTCTACCACCAGCACTTGCCCAAAGCCTCGAAGTCCCGAAGTGGACATGAGACGCCCGATCTAAAGATCACGTCAGGAGCGTTCTCGATTGTCAATCTACTACAGTGGAAGGATAGTGTAAGTGGAAGCATTAACCTACAGCAAGAGATCCCCACCGTTTATGACTTACTTAGCAAGTGATCACTCCGGAGGAAAGAAGAGGTTGAGATTTAAAATCTACAAAGTCCAGAGACCTGAAGGATATTTCGACCGTCGATCTAATCTAGTGTGTACTCTCAACCGTTGATCAAAATATAGTGGAAGGATAGCGTAAGCATAATAGCCGAAGTCCAGAAGTAAATGGTGGCCATCCATCTCATTTCTTGATTAAGTCCTTACCGTCGGATTAAGCAATGAAAGGATAGATGTAAGGATCATATATGACCATTGATCTGGTTCCGGAGAAATGAGGAATTTGGTATTGAAGGAAATGAATGATGTTCCTTATGTTGGACGTCCTGGTTACCAGAAAAAAACTACAACATTAAGAAGCCAATTCTTTTGGCCGGGAATGAAAAAGGATGTTGTTGATTACATCGCTCGATGTATGGAATGTCAGAAGGTGAAAGCTAAACATAGGCATCCAACAGGGTTGCTACAGCCTTTACCCATTCCAGAGAAGAAATGGGAAGTGATCACCATGGATTTCATCACAGGATTACCGAGAACGAATAAGCAACATGATTCCATCATGGTGGTGGTTGACAAATTAACAAAGGCTACTCATTTTGTGTATGTAAAGAGAACACATACATCGACTAATATTGCAGAAATTTACATGAGAGAGATTGCTAGGTTGCATGGGATACCTAGGACAATTGTCTCGGACATAGATACAAAGTTTACCTCCAATTTATGGAGGGGATTGTTTAAGGGATTTGGTACAAATATAAACTTTAGCACATCATACCATCCCCAGTCAAATGGACAAACATAGAGGGTCAACCGAATAATTGAAGACATGATGAGAATGTATGTGATGGATAATCCATCTAAGTGGGAAGATTACTTACACTTGGTTGAGTTTGCATATAATAATGGGTATCAAGCTTCTTTGAAAATGAGCCCATTTGAAGCCTTTTACGGTAAGAAATGAAATACTCCAGTGAGCTAGGACAACCCAGCAGACAGAGTGGTACTTGGACCAGAGTTGCTCAAGGATATGGAAGACCAAATGGTTAAGATCAAGAAGAATTTAAAGACAGCTCAGGATATACATAAATTTTATGTAGATAAAAATAGGAGGGATAGAGAATTTAAAGTAGGGGAGCATGTGCTTCTGAAAGTGAAGCCCAAGAAAAGTTCTTTGAAATTGGGTAGTTGTACAAAACTGGCAGCCAGATTCTGCGGTCCATTTGAAATATTGGACATAATAGGGCCAGTTGCATACATGCTTGCATTGCCTTCTTCTATGAATGTGCATAATGTATTTCATGTCTCTTTACTAAATAAATATGTACATGATCCTAACCATGTTATTGTTTGGCATTTGTTTCAGGTAGAGATAGAGGGAGACTTTCAGTTCAACCAGTGCGGGTATTGGACAGAAAGGTCAAAATTCTTCGGAATCGAGTTATAGAGCTGGTAAAAGTTCAGTGGACCTGCTATGGTCCTGAAGATGCTACCTGGGAGCATGAATATGTCGTGTGGGCAGAGTACCCACAAATTTTTGAATAAATTTTGAGATTTTGATCTCTATTTTGTATATGCACTGAGGACAATGCCAAAATAAGGGGGAGGGGATGTAACACCCCGGGTTTCGAACCCCCATTTTAAATAATGTATTGTTACATTGCTAAGAGGCCAGAGTTCCCAAACAATTATTAAAAGGCCAGTGTGCCCAATAAATTTAATGTTTTGATCATTATTAATAATACATACATCGTTGGCTACTAGACGGACAAGGACTAGAGTTATAGGGGACTATGATTCCACAAGAGAGGGGGCTTGAGGGGATAAATGTGTATTTCCTATTTTTATTTACCCTTTGTTATAAGGGGGAGGATCAGTTAAGTGGGATTCTTGGGCAAGGCCAGGAGGTTCTTGATTCCCCATGATTTACTTAAACCCACCTCTGGTTTGATGAGGGGTTCGGCTGATAGCTCGTTCACTTATTTATTTGCTTGCTCACTCGTTCATTCATTCCATCCTCACCCACGTCTTGATTTATGGAAAGGGAACTGAACTGTCGAAGATTAGCCACTGTATTGTTGGTTGTAGTGGTCGTTGGTGTGATCCATCCACCACTTGAGGCCTGGATGTCTGAGATGCATTGGCTTGTGTCCAAATTTGTTCACAGCTACGAGTCTTGAGATTCCTAACATTGAGATTTTATATCAGTTGTGTTGGAGCCCTGTGAGGAGAAGGACTGCCTGAGGGACTACATGGAAAAGAAGGGTGGAGGTCCATTCTCTTGGGTGGTGCAAGCTGGGTAGAAGAGAGTTGGGTACTTGGATTGTTGTGAGTGATAGGAAATCCCGTGAGAGCTTGAGTGTGAACTGGTTTGGAAATCCAAGTAACACTCTAGAGCCATCCTTATTGATTCACAGCCCTGGCTCGGGGGTGACTCTAGTATTGAGATTTGGAACAATAACGTATACGGTTCGGGTGGAATGTCCTTGGTCTGCAGCCAGTTGGTGTCTTCTTTTATAAAGATAAGTGATCTCTGTTATGGTATTATCTACCTGTATATGGATGTATTTTCATTGTGTATTTAATTATCGTTTAATTGAATCTTTAGAATATGTGTGCTTACTGGTTATTGTTGTTCATGTCGTTAAATCCTTTTCTTTTATGTATCCTTATTAATTTAAAAGGGTATTGATAAGAGAAAAAAGTCCGAGGGTGGCTTGAAGGTGATGTACCCCGGCTTGTCGGTGGTTGGGTATGTTACATCTTGAAAAATAATAAAATAATGTTATGTTACAAAGGACGAATGAGTGTCACGAGCAATAAAACTGGTTCCAAGCGCATGGAACATACTAATGCTCAAGGCAAGGACACATGTGCAGGATAAGGACACTTGGGGAAAATTCCTTCATGGGTCAAGGTGTCAAATTGCAAAGGCAAAAATTGTTGCAAGGCTTGCGTATAAGGAATTCCTCAAAGGTTCTGTTGAGATAAACATGGAGCCGACAATAGGCCAAAGATGCAAATATGAGACCCACAATGAGATTAAGCATGAATCAACAAGACCCCTTCTATCTAAAGTTTTACGAGCCCAAAGAAGATAAGCTCGGTAGTTTTCTTCATGTTTAGAGAGTCTGGAAAAATATTAAAGAAGACTCTAGGGAGTACCTTTTTCATAGTTAGTCTAATCAGTTCAAAAAAGGGTTAAACTTGCATCGAAAATATGTATTTTCAAAACCATTTTAACGAATTTGAAAAAGACAAGATCACTTGGCAATATTTTAAATTTTTTGGAGTCGGAAAATAGATTAACTATGGAATCACAACCTTTTTCTAAGTTTAGTATCCTTAGCTTGAAAAAGTATAAAAGTAACTGAGGAGAACTCTCTCGGTGAGACAAATCTCCCGAGGTGTACCTTTTTCTGCTATAATCTACTGGTTGGAAAAAGGGTTAAACTCATGCCAGTAGATGTTCTTCTAGAGAAATTTAACGAGTGTGAAGGAAAAAGGTCACTCGACGATCTTTTCAATTTCAGGGAGTCTNTAAGTAATATCCAAGGCCCAAAAAAGGTGATAAACCAAAACCATTCAAAGATTTAGTCCCTCAGGCCCGAAAATGGGTTAAACTTATGCTTGAGAATACTCTTCTAGTGAACCCAAGTTCCTAGAGCATACCTTTATTTGTAAAACTATCCATCCGAACTGAAAAAGGGGTAAACTACCGCCAGACAAATGTGCCTTCAAATTTGATTTTGGAGAGCGTGAAGGGAAACAAGATTGCTCGACAATATTTTCATTTTTTGAGAGTCTGAAAAGGACTTAAAGAAGACTCTGGGGGGATACTTTTCTCAAGTAATCCAGACGAGATTGAAAAGAATAAATACAGTCTCGGTGGATGTTTCTTTCAAATTTTAAAGTGAGATTGAAAGACAACAAAGAGTGCTCATTAGGGAGTCCCAAGGGTAAGGCCAAGAATGATGATTAGAAAAAATAATGAGGCTTCAATATGTAATGATGACGGGACTGTTCGAGGACTCCCAAGCCTATAGTCAGAACTGATAGCATGGACGCCAAAAATGCAGCAAAGGATCTACCTAGGGAATCCATGTAAATGTAGTCTCTACCACCTAATAATGACAATTATAGAGCAATATAGAAGGTTTTGTGTTGCACTTAGGTGGGGTAAATCCTATGGCAAAGAGGAAAATACAACGAGATACAGAAAGTGGGAATAAAATCCTAACTTATATGCAAAAGTTGGAAAAAATGACTTTTACCAAAGGATGTAAAAAATGTAACCAATCCCAAAAATAATTACTAAAATGAAAGGAAAAAAGTACCAAAACGACCAATAGAAAAATTAGAAGTGAGTTTGAGTAACCACCAAGACAAGAAAAATGACAAAGAGAAAAGAGCCAAAAACTTCTATAAATAGAGGTGGACAACTCATTTTTACCATTGAAAATTGGAAATTAACCAAAAGGTCAAAAAACCCCTTTGTTAAAAGAGTGGATTCTGGGAGCTACAGTGGACGAAACAAACTTCTATTTGGATCAAGTAAGAACAAACTACCTATTATTTCATTTCAATACTTCCTTCTTAGTTTAATTTTTAGTTTTGGAGGGGAGTGCTCTTGTAAAAAGGGTGTGCCTACGTGTACATGGGTTTTCCAAGGCAAGACCGCATATGTAATTGGGAAAAATAATAAGCAACCCACATACATACATGACCATGTAGTAAGCATATCGCATACACCCTCCTTTGCATTGAAAAAATATAAAAGAAAGAATTAACTCTGCTCCAATTTTGTCATGTGATAGGATGTATGTTCACTGGAGGGAGATAGAGCATGAGGAGCTTGACATCTTGGTCGAGGAGGATCCTATGGCCATCTCCACACTGAAACAGTGCGGATTATGGAATTTCTTCCGATGTCCATTTATGAGGGCACAACTGAGGTTGCTCAATGCTCTCATGGAGTATTGGCATCCCGACGCAGAGGAATTTATGTTGGAGGGTCAATCAATGACCCTGACTGCAAAAGATGTATACTTTCTAACCAGCCTCTCAAGAAGAGGGAAACCAATCAACTTGAGGAATTTTCCTCTGGGGTTGTTCAACATTGAGGATTACATCAGCATGTACTATGAGGCTGGCACTGAGAAAGTAGGTTTTCAAGTGTTGATCCACAAGATCACCAACCTCTCTTTATGAGTGATCCTACTTCTGATTGGGAAGATTACTGGATTTGTGACACTCCATCAGGCCTCATGCACACATATGCATTGTGCCATTCAATGTTTGGAGGAAACTATTTTTGACTGGAGTACCACCATGCTTGTATGCATGAAGAGACAACTCACAAAGTGTCATCGGCGTACCAACAAGAACTTCAGTTTTGGTACCATTCTATGCTCCTTATTCTTTGAGAGGGTGCCCAGTCTTAGTCCCAGAGAGACAGTACGGGGGAATGTAGCCTCCTTCCCAGAAGTGAGAAGGTGGGTAGCTTTACTTCCTAGATAGGGTGGGGGGAGGAATATAGAGGCCTTCGATAACAATTTTTTTGACTAGTGGGCACATTAGATCTCGATGATTGAGGATTACCCCTATGCACGGATCAGTTTCATAAGAGATCCAGACATTCCTATGCCTCTCGGCGAGGAGCGTGGAGAGATAGGTAACATATATTTTAAAAGTTTATTAAAATTTTAATTTTCATATATATCCTTTTTATGTGTGTATAGAGTATTGAATTGTGAATCTGTTATGTACATATGTAGGGCTTGTTCGATCGGAAGATTTCGCTAGGACTTGGCATCGTCCTCGACTAGAGGCTAGACTAGCAGCGCCAGGAGCACCAACAACTATGGGAGGACCCCCATTCAGAGAGGCTAACAAAGTCTTACGACGAGTGGAGAGAACCCTCATTGTGCTCACTCGTGTCATTCCTATCACTGAGATTGAGGATGTCCCCCCGGCTATGCAACCACATGTAGTAGGGGTGCCTCATACTTGTGTCTAGCTGTTCTGACGTCTTGCAAACGTCATCATTCATTATAGCAGGGCCAATAGGCCTCGACCTTAGATAGTGTCGGACCATTGATGTGTGGAGGGCACCTTTTGTACTATATATATTTTTTGTGGGCGTAATCCCAGCGATGTAGAGCAATGACTTTTGAGAATTTTGTACTCACTTTTGTACTCATAACACTATTTTTTGGACACACACACACACACAC
>SNQJ01S0055472.1:94957-120370 GCA_010110895.2 Picea sitchensis
GGACAAACTTGGAGCCTATCCAGGTTAATTAGTTAGATGTTTATTGTTTTAATTAGTTAGTAGTTTAGTTAGATTTAGATTAGAATATTTAATTTCAGTTAGCTTTCTTTCTGTTTTATAAATACAAAAAGACAAAAATAGATGCTTGGCTGTCTTAGGGCAGCGAACACATTGGTTTCACAGGTTTTAATCAAATTTGTAATCTGTCCATATTGTATATTTGTGAGTAAAGAATGATCTTAGCTGATAATTAAGTAGTTGATTTGAGTTATTATGACCATAGTTAGTATTGTGTACATATAAGTAGTTAGTAATTTGTAGTTAGATTAGTTAGTTTGTTTTAGTTAGTTTTTATTAGTTTCTAGTTTCCTTAGTTTAGACCTCTTAACTCAGATCAACTTTTCTCTTTGGTTTCTTTAGGAGACCTTAGAGCGGCCAACGGAGCCGTTAAAGTCGTCAGGGTGGTCCATTCCAAACGGCTTGGGTTATTTAGACAACCCCGGACCGGTTCCACTCTCCCAGTTGTCGGACGGTCATTTTTGCCCGTCAACAGGACCCCAAACAACATTTTTTTGTATGTGAAACAATTTGGGTCGTAAAGAATGTCTAGGATGAATCTGTAAAGATTGCACAGTTGGAAATAACATTTGGAGGCCATGCATTAGTCCGGTATATGAAACTGCAAAGTATCACACCTACAAGACAAGCAAGGACTTTAGCAGAAATTAGATAAGCATTGTTGAAAGAGTTGAAGAAGCCAAAGTCTGAATCACAGTACATCACAGAGCTAAAGGAAATAAAACAACTGCAAAATAAGTCAATTTGGGACTATTATCAAAGGTTTAAGGATTTTATAGGTAGGTTGACAGTCCAAATCCCTGGTCAACAACACCAATAATAGTTTATTGCAGGAATAATCCCACACATTTGCAAGCCATTGATTCAACAAAAGGTTGTGTCATAGCCTAAAGATTTGGAGATTGCAATGAAGTTAGAAGAATCTCCCATAGGAGACGATGGGGGCGATGGAACAAGTCCAGAAACAGTTAGTTTACTTAACAATTCAATTATTATATCTTACAAAAGATAAAGAGACGTGAGAACAAGTATAGTATACCAAGTGTAGGACTGAAGGCCACCATACGGACGAATGCCCAAAATTTGTGTTGGTGAGTCGAGCACTGAATCCATTACCAGGAGGGGGATACTGTGAAACATGTAAGAAATGGGCACATGATTTGATTGAGTTTCCATTAATGAAAAAGTACCAGAGTACACCAAGGAACTTATTTTGTAACTTTTGCAAGTCAGTCGGGAATGAAGAGAAGGATTGTCACGCATTCGATTTGATGAGAGAGCATACTTTAGATATTTATAGGATTTAGCAGGAGAATGTTGCGACAGAAGGAGGTGGTCCAAAGTATAATAATTAGATAGGATTTAATCTAGGAAACCAAGGAGGATTTGTAAGAGGTCGAGGGAGAGGAAATTTTGGCAGAGGAGGTAGAGGACCATTAATATGTTACAATTGTAATAAACTAGGACATTTAGCTTGGGACTGCCATAATCCTTTTACAACCTCCAAATATTGTAAAGCAATGGATCATGTGACATAATAATTTCCTCAACTACTTGTGAAGTGGCAAGACAGAGGGAATCAGAGCTAGAATCCAAACTAGAACGTTCAAAAGATATCAGCCGATAAATGTAATGAAGGACCTAGAATAACAGTTGTTGCGCATGGAGGATCTAGAACAGGGGTTGATGTGATGAATGGAGGAAATAAAGTTGAGCAATGGGTGAGGAAATCAATAGGACCTATGCCAACATTTTACCCTCTTCAAGAAAACAATATGTATCAAAGAGAAAAAAAAGAGATGCTAGGATCGGATTGGGTAGCATCAACTTCATCTATGCCTCTTGTATATGATCATACTAGGCCATAAAAGTTCCTTGAGAAGGAAAGTACTCTAAGATAATTTTTTATAAGTTGCATAGTGTTTATGATATATGGAACTGCACTAAGTGCATTATGTGAAATGATTGATCATTGTGCAGAAGAAAGGGAAATTATTTACACACATAGGTTAGTGAATTAGATACTGTGTAAAAAAAGGACCCGTAGAGAGTTCAGACTACATGCACTGATTGGGGATTATGATGTGGATAACAGTATTTTAGAATTGGGTTCTGATGTAAATGTGTTACAAAAGAATACATGGGAAATGATGGGAAAACATAAGTTAATTTGGTCTCCTTTTCAGCTAAGGTTGGAAAACCAACACAAGATAGCCTTTATTGGTTGATTGATAGGAGTACCTGAGAATATAGATGGGGTGCACAATGTAGCATATTTGAAAGTCGTCGATATTTTGGATGATAGCCATCCATATCCAACATTGATGGAATTAAAATGGTCCTTTGACAATCAAGTGATTATCAATATGAAAAAGGAGGGAGATGAAATTTGAGGTAGGAGACCTGAAGGTTATTGCATCGTTGGATACCAATGAGAGGGAATGAAATTGACAAATTGTACAATATGACTGCGTGGATGAATGACTATGTTAACCCCACTGCAGATGGTGCAATCAGTTGGAGAATAATTAGCTCATATGCATCAGAATTTGTGGAAGGTCTAGAAAATTGGCAGTAGAGGATGCATGAAGTATCAACTAGATGATGTGCATGCATAAATCGATCAGTGTGATGGATTGGAATGAAGTTATTTGATCCACCCTAGTATGATGAATTGACTGATATAAGCTCATTTGTAAAGGATTTTGAGTTACAGGTACCCGAACAATAAATACTATTGTCATTAGATGTTGTCTTGAAGGCCACTCCAACCAAATGGTGGGTTGCACACAAAGAGGGAATGGAAGACTATTCACAGTGTAGAAGACTAATACAAGTAAGATTTGGTACCGAGGTGGAGTATGCTATGTAGAAATATACAAGAGTAAGTGACCCGGAAAATCATGTTGAGAAGTGCAGAGACATATGGAGTTCGATTCTAAATAAGGAATGGACACACATGTTTATACATACAATGGGTACAATTCCTACGAAATGGTACTTGGAACTAGAAATGCACAGAGAAACAAAAAGTTGGGACGAGCTAATTCAAATATTTAAGGTCACATTTAATTTAGAACATGAATCTCCAATAGGGAATGGAATACTATTCACAGTGTAGAAGACTAATACAAGTAAGATTTGGTACCGAGGTGGAGTATGCTATGTAGAAATATACAAGAGTAAGTGACCCGGAAAATCATGTTGAGAAGTGCAGAGACATATGGAGTTTGATTCTAAATAAGGAATGGACACACATGTTTATACATACAATGGGTACAATTCCTACGAAATGGTACTTGGAACTAGAAATGCACAGAGTAACAAAAAGTTGGGACGAGCTAATTCAAATATTTAAGGTCACATTTAATTTAGAACATGAATCTCCAATAGTATATGCAAAACATTATAGGTCATTCGAACCAAGATTTTTTTAGAAGAAGGACCAATGGAGGTAGTACCTGTGTGTAGTGCACACAGAGATTCTATGATAGTTCACGAATTACTGGAATGTTACAATGTTGCTAAGGAAGACCACGACTAGGAAGATCCAAGGAATATACAAGTACTTGAAATCGAGGGGGAACATGCAGTAGAAAGGATAGAGCTAGAATATGTTGCATATGGACAACCAATAAAGACACATAAGGTAAATATTGGGACACAAGAAAACCCAAAATTTGCACAGATAGAAGATTATTGGAATGATGAAACAATGGAGAATATTATAGATTTACTGCAAAAGTATCAAGATCTATTCCCAACGTTCTCAGAGATTAAGGGAATAAATAGTGAGTTAGGAAAAATGAAGATCCTTTTGAAACTAGATGTTAATCCAGTGAGATAGAGAAACTAAATGTTAAATCTGAAGTATAAAGAGAAGGTGAAAAGAACAGATAGACCAAATGTTGGAAGCATGGATTATTGAACCAGTGGTGGAATCAAAATGGATAAGTCCAATGGTAGTGCAAGATAAGAAGAAAGGGGAATCAAGATTTTTGTAGACCTAAGGAAGCTAAAAGATGCATGTTTGAATGATCCATTTCCAACATCATTTACATACGAAGTGATAGAAAATGTAGGAGGATAGGAAGCCTATTCTTTCATGGATGGATTTTTAGGCTATCACCAGATTAAGATTGCGCAGTAAGACATGTATACTACTATTTTTTCAATAGAGTGGGGAAGTTATCAATACATAGTGATTCCTTTGGGGATGAATAATGCACCTGTATGTTTTTCAAGAGTAGTTGTTGTAGCTTTTAAGGAATTTATTCATAATTCCCTTGAAGTGTACTTAGACAATTGGATTGTATTTAGTTTATTGAAATATCACATTGAAGTACTTAGGTTAATGTTGGTTAGATGTAGACATTGTCATATTTAACTAAAATTGAAGAAATGCATTTTCTATGCGCCTTTTGGAATTTTGTTAGGCCATGTGGTATGTAAGCAGGGCTTATTAGTGGATCCTGTGAAGATTGCAATGATTTTATATTTACAATCACCCATTTCAATTAGACAGTTGAGATCAACCCTGGTTCATAAAGGATATTACAAGAAGTTCATTAAGCATTATGAGAAAACTACAACACCCATGGAGAAGCTGTTGAAAAAAGAAGCTAATTTCTAGTGGAATGAGGACTTTGAGAAATGATTAGATACATTGAAGCAGAAATTAGTGACTGTCCTGATTTTGATATTCCCATATTGGAATAAGGAGTTCCATGTTCATGTATATGTGTCTCCCATAACTTTGGGCACAATATTATCTCAACCAAGGGAAGGAGACATAGACCACTCAATCACATTTGCAAGTAGGAAGCTGTCAATAGTAGAAAAGAATTACACTACCATAGAACGAGAAGGGTTGGAAATGGTATATGTGCTACATAATTTTAGACATTATTTACTGGGGTATCACTTTAAAATGTACATGGACCATTATGAAATAAAATACTTAGTGAACAAGCCAGTTTTGGGGGGGAGAATATGCAGATGGTTTTTGTTGTTCCAAGAATATGATTTTGAAGTTTTTTTGAAACGAAAGAAGTTGAATGTAGGACCATATCATTTATCGCGTATACTATCCAAATAACTTGCAAGGAATATAGATGACAACTTTCCATATGCACAATTATTTGCAGTTAAAATGGTGGATGACTTCTTCAAAGACATTGTGCAGTTTTTAAGTACAAGAATGGCCCTGTCAGACATGGCATTTGCATAGAAGAAACAATTAGTGTTTAAGGGAGGAGACTATTAGTTAATTGAAGGAAACTTATACAAGTTAGGTGTAGATGGAAAATTGAGACGATGTATATTATATCATGAAAGGCCAATGATACTCTCAGAAGTGCATGAAGGAATTGTAGGAGGACATTATGTAGGTAAATAGACAATGCAAAATATTTTGTGCACAGGGATTTTTTGGCCCACACTTCATGAGGATTCTAAAGAATATTGTCATGCATGCGATGTTTTTTTAAAGGGTTGGAAATCCATCCAGAAGGGATGAGATTCCTTTACATCCACAGGTTACATTGCTTGAATTTGATAAATGGGAAATAGGCTTTGTTGGAATGGTCAAATCACCAATAAGAAGATCAAGAGCTAAGTATATAAGCACTCTGACATAATATTTTACCAAATGGGAAGAAGCAACACCAACCATAGACTGCACCATGTAGACTATTGTGAGGTTTCTATTTGATAATGTAGTTACATGATTTGGATGCCCATGCATTTTACTCAGTGATCAAGGAAGACATTTCCTGAATAAGATAATTGCAACATTGATGGAGGAATTTCAAATTCATCCTCAGAAGAGTACGCCATATCACCCTCAAGACAATGAGATAGTAGAATATTTTAATAAAATTCTGGAGAATGCTCTAAAAAATATTTGCAACGTAGGAAGGGATGATTGGGACCTAAGGGTTCCTACAGTATTATGGGAATATAGGACTACAAGTAAAAAGTTGACTGGACATACACCTTTTAGGTTGGTCTATGGGAAAGAAGCAGTAATTTCGATGGAGTTTATTATACTTATCCTGCATGTTGCAGCGATTACTGATAATTTGGAATCTAGATTAGTATAGGAGATATTTTCATAGTTGGTACAACTTGAGGGAGATCGATTTGTCACAAGGTTCCATCAACAGGTTCAGAAGGAAAGAGAAAATGCATGGAATGATAGACATATTAAAAAAAAAGTTTCAGGTGGGGGACTTAGTGTTACTATATGATAGTAAGTTCATGTAGCATCCAGGGAAGTTTTGAATGCATTGGCTAGGACCATATGTGATTAAGCATGTGACGAAGGTAGGAGTTGTGGAGTTGGAAACTCTTAATAGAGAAGTCCCGAGAGGAATGGTGAATGACAGTTGGATAAAACTTTATAGGGATAGATGACCTACCACACACTAGTCTGACCTGTGCAATAAATTTTTTATTATAGCAGGAAAAAGGAAAATAAAAAGTAAGAAAAAATAGAAAAAGGAAAAATAAAAAAAGTGGAAAAGAAAGAAAAAGAAAACCAAAGGTAAGACAAGACCTGTGCAAAAAAAGTGAGTGTTTCACAACTAAACGAAACAACACATGGAAAATTAGGTACGCATAGAAGAAATATGTGGAACAGGACCGTAACGACCATTAAAGGCATTAAAAGGGAAGAAACAATGGTTAAAGGGCGTTAATGAAAAGTCATAAAGATGACGAGTATAAATAAATAGAAACTACCGCTGAGAATCTTGATAGATTTGCAGTACAAGATACAAATCCAATGAAAAATATTGAAATAGAGCAACATTAAATCAAGTATTCATCACACCATTGGTGGATTAGACAGTTAATTCGGGCGGAAAGGAAAATGGACAATTGGAAAAGGGCCACAAAAGCTGTGGAGGGTCGACAAGTATTGGTTATCATCACTTAGAGTTGCATGTGAGTAAGAGAGAGATGAGAAATGTATTTCAAAGCCAAGAAACATATTGCAGAACTGAAAAAAAAAACCCTAGAGCAAAGAAGTTGTCATTGGTAATAAGTTTACAGACATGGCGCCACCAAAAGAAACAATACCCATACCAAAGAAAGTTTAAAGAAGAGAATAATCAATAGAAACAAAGGTTGATGAGAGTTTAGGAGCATCATCGTCAGAGCCGAGGTTTCCCCGAGACTACATTCCACCAAGGAAGGATGATGCCCCACTAGTGACATTATAGAAGACTACCGACTATGAATTGGTGACACCCAACATCCTAGATGGAGTCATCATGGATGAAGACATGGTAGGGAGGGTGCCACAACTCAAATATGCATACGATGATATTACAGACACGAAAAATTTCCATAAACTTACGTCACACCACTAATTGGAACTGAAGATAGATCTATCAATGAACCAGAGCATAGGTGTGCCAAAGGTATGGGTAAGAGGAATGGAGTGAGTAGGCATACTAAACCTATTCTACATTCCACATTTTGGCTAGAGAAATGAGGTGAATGCATGCATCAAGTTTCTCTTAACTTGTGTGCATGGAGGATATGTGTGGCTAGACAGGCCAATATCGATAGATATAGACCTGATTGTAAGGATCACAATCTTACTAATGTAGGGACAAGATCCAAACTTGTTGTTTTTTGATAATAAAATTGGTAGGACTCTGTCATAGGAAATGAGGGAAAAAATTCATATAGTTTGAGGTGTGTGCAGGTTGGATGTGTCGAGCATATGTGACCCAATAGTAAGGATGGAAATGAAAGAATTGGCATGCAAGCTATTGAGGAAATGTAGAAAATACCAAGTGTCAGTGGGAGTGATAGTTATGGAAGAGAAGTGTGTCGAAGGGGTCTCGTTGAGTTGGGCACCTTACTTATTGACCCAATTCCTCCTCGACTATATAGAAGCATAGGATAGGGGCATGGAATTCGTTTATCTGGATGGATTCTAATTTTTATTGCGTTCGCAACATGGGAAGAGACAAAGTATGTGCAGTTCTTGGGACTCAGAGGTAAACCAGTTTTGGAAGCTAAGTACTAGAACTTCTAGTACACGTATAATAAAAGAAGACAGATCGACACTAATATCAAGTTATTTTTTGTATGGTGAAAGGATTTGGCACTACATCTATAATACACCACAAATTTCACAATAAGTGGTAGATGTGTACACACCATTTGAGTGGTTCAGGGCATACTGACATCATATCTATGTATAGGAAAAGAAGGTCTCGAGAGAGGAATGGGTTCAGACAAATTAGAAGATCATGAAAGAAGATATCGACCTGATCATGCATGATTGGGATCTAGAGTGGAAGATTCTAGCTAATGAAATAGAGATGGAACATCAGAACAAAAACAGATATGAACATGGTGATAAATAGGGTAATGAACATGGCCGAGACACAAAACATGTGTAGGAAGTAGTCAGAGAGAAAAGGAAAGACAAGGGTAAGGGGCCAAGAACATATTCGCGTAAGGATATGAAATCCCACAGAGTATCAGATAATTATACTCTAACAGATGATGACATTGACTGAATCGATTATCAAGTAAGGCATGCCACAGAAGAAACAGTTGAGCAAGCATCACACAAACAAGAAGAATTGCACCACCAGGTGTAGGCATACTTAACACAATTGCAAAAAATCTTGGAAGCATCAAGGATAACACTAGAGCACAGATCGGATGATGGTCCATCAACAAGCCCGAATGGGGAGGTAGGGGCCAAAAACTCTTAGTTTTAAAAGATGGAAATAAGGTGCATAGTGTTTAATATCCCACCAGATGTGATCAGGTTCCCAACGACCAAGATGGAAGACAAGGTACAAAAACTAAGTTATTTGGACTTAGTAATTTCATAGATGCCGACAAGAGTACTACAGATATTGCACATTGGTATTTCACAAGAGATACAATTTCATGCAGATTCAACATAAACCAAATTGGAAAAGGTATAAGTGGAGAAGACAAAGCTTCAACAAAAGTATAAAGTTTCTTTATAGGAGAATACCACGACTGATGAAAATGTTGAAATGATATTAAAGGAGAAGAGTGAGGTTACAGAAAAGGTTGAAAGGATACTGAAGGAGAAGAGTGAAGCTGAGGAGAAGAATGAGAGAGTATTGAACGAGAAGGATGAGGCTGAGAAGTAGGAAAAATGAATACAACAAGCCATCCAAAAACTCTACAAGGACATTCCTAAATTGCCAATGCTGGTAGAAGCTACACTTGAAGAACAAGTCTCAAACATCAGGGAAGTCATTAAAGGCTTCCACACTAGGATCGAAGACTTGAAATTGTGTAGTACACCAGGGATACCACCATAGGAAAAGGAACAAATTTAATGGAGGATATATAGATGATGGATGTGGAAGTAATACTAAGGGATGCACAACAAAAAATGCATAAGTCTTCGGAGAACATAAATTTGCTGCCACCAGTGGAGCGCATGACGAGCATCTTGGCACAAAGGCAATCATAAAATGAAATAGAAAAGATAAGGGACCAACATAATATTATCCAACAATGATTAGTACCACTATAGGATGAGGCACTAAGGGTAATAGGGGAATTTTCAACTGCGTAGGGCAAGGTAAAGAAGAAAATGCATGACAATGAAGAAAAAATCATGACCATAACTATGCAAGTCATAGAGGATATTTTGGAACAAGAAGAAGAAGTCAAGAAATAAGTTGTGACAACAAAGAAAACCTCCCAAAAAAATTGATGGAAGCATGAAGGGGTGCGACACAACATGCCCAAGTGGCTCAAGACGAGCCACATGTGAGTGTTGGGGGCTTGTTGGACAGGCAGTTCTAAGAATGAAGAATGAGGACGTGTGAAAAATGAGGAAGGAAAGAAGTTAGACATGAAAAAGAAGAAAGACGTGAAAAAGTAGGAACGAAAGCAGTCAGGAGCATAAAATCAACATGCAGGCACACATATAGGAAAAGTATGCTCGAGCAATGAGTTGTCATATGGTTTTGGGGAATAAGCAAATAGGGGTTTTAGCCCTAAATTGTATGTATAAATATGTAATGGGTTGGGTAGAATAGGAAGTTGAAGGATGAAGTTCACCAAGAGTAAGAAGAGAGTGAGAGAATATAGTGAGAATGAGAAAGAGTCTATGTCTGAAGGTTTAGGGAGAGTTTGCAGAGAGAGGCTTGCACTACAGAGTGACTAGAAAGCATGGGGAAGGATAATTTGATATATCTATTGTAAGCACAGTGTGTAATACCGAGATGAATTGTAGAAGGAATAATAAAGAAGCTAGTCATTGTGGACGTAGCCCAAAGTTTGGGTGAACCACATTAAAAATCCATGTCTGAATGTCTTTTTATGTGATTGTTCATGATTGTTCTAATTATGCATAGCTATAATTAGATCTTTGTACTAAATGATTGATGCGCAGTAAAGATAAATATTATAGTGAGTAGTGTATGTTGCAATATGTGTCACAATGATGCTACATAAATAAAGTATACTAATTAATGAAGGGAAAAGGGACAAATAATATAACACACAAGGTAGATAAGTAGGAATGAACATGCTAATGGCCTCACATCCCCTCATCCATGTAGAAACTTGGTTCCTACAACCCCAATAGATTCCCTGGGTGAGACTTCGATTGCACGCACATGATGCCAAAAGGGCCAGTGTCTACAGGGTTTGTTGGTTAGATAACTTGAACCTAGGGTCTTAAAGTTGTGTGCCAAAAGGGGCGGAGCCTCCAAGAAATTTTTTTGGGGGTTTATTTACCAATTTTTTGGGCATTATTTTTCCTTTGGCGGGAATGGTTTTTCACCTTTGGCGGTTTAATGGTGCACAATATTTTAGCCCATGGTTTTCTAATTATGGTTAACGAATTAGGGTTGCAATGTAATCCAAGTCAATGGATTATGGATTTTGGATGACGCCTAATCCTAAATATATTTTATTGTAAGAAACGAAGTTTTATAATGATGAATAATAATTTGAGGTGTGGCTCTAAATATGTTGATAGTTTTCCCTGTTTGGTCTTCTAGGGTAAATATCTATGTATATGTGTGATTTGGATTTTTTTTTTATAAGAATATATGCATGCATTGCATTACTGTAAAAGGTTTAACACTTACAATTTAACCCTAGAATAAAATGTGTGCATGAGTAGGGAGTGCCACCGATAAAAAAAATATCTGACTATGTGTTGACAAGCAGAAAAATTACCTCCTGCAACATGGGACAAATAATTGATCACAAGCCCCAATTAGACTTGTTTTCATTTGGGATGGTAGTTTCCAATCAACATGTGGGATCATTGTTCCACTCAAAATGTTTTCTCTTCGGAAAGAGACTTAATCAATTAGTCTCTAATATAATTACCCTAAATTTGCAGAAAATAAAAACATATATATTGATCCTATCTCAATTGAGATCAAAGACTAATTATACATGTAGAATAAATTATTTGATCCTTTAGATTTAGAAATAATTATTTATCCAAATAATATTTAATAACTTTTGTTGCTAGGAATAGATGACAATAGTTATATCTACAATTTATCATGATAGTTTCAGGATGAATTTAAGCTCCTTTTAAAGAACAATAATGAGAAACATAAGTCTTATAAAGTAAATCCAAAAATAATATTTATTCATATAAAAAATCTTAGGAATAATACTATCATATAGATTATTCTCCTAATAACTATCAATTATAAAGTGTAGATATAATTGTTGTCATTTATTCCTAGCAACAATAGTTATTGTGCTTAAATATTATTTGGATAAAGAATTATTTCTAAATCCAAAGGATCAAATCATTTATTCTACATGTACAATTAGTATTTTCTCTCAATTGAGATAGGATCAATAGATAGGTTTTTGTTTTATGCAAATTTAGGATAATTAGAATAGAGTCTAATTTATTAAGTCACTTTTCAAAGAGAAAATATTTTGAGTGGAAAATCGAGCCCTCATATTGGTTGGAAACCACCATCCCAAATGAAATCAATTCTAATTGTGGATTGTGATACGATAGTTGTTCGTTGTTGCAAGAGGGAATTCAAAAATTGGCATTAGAAGGAGGGTTGAGTGACATGCATGGCTGATAGATCATCTCACGATGCCAAGCCAGTACAATCATCCCATATCATATCACCTCCTAAGAGGATCCATAAATATAATAGTGGGTCTTCATCTCTTAAATAAAGTCGAGTGTCAAGTTCACATGAAATTATCGAAATCCCACAAGAGGTAGAATCCCAATATAACCCTGTGTCATCGTCTCAAACTAAGCCTATTGATTTTTCCATTTCTGAAGAAACCATCGTAATTAATCCACAACTTTAATTATCCATTATTTTAACAAGAGCACATACTAAGGAAATTATTTAACCCCACATTGAATTTACAATCCCTGAAAGAGGTCGACAATCAATGAAAGATAAAGACATTGATATAAATTTATTCTCGGGACCTAATCTTTTGGCTCAAATTTAAAATCTATTAAGGGGATATGACGATCCTAGTGATTTATTGTTCAATTTCCCAATATGTATTGATTCAATTAAGCCCCTGTCTCCTCCATAGTGTCCACCTTACACTCCTATTGAACCTCAACCATATTCTCCATAAGGAAGTCCCGAAAAAAATACTTCAGGAAGTCCAAGTCATCCCCAAAGGAGAAGAATGACTGGATTACCAAGGAGACCATGGATTTCCCCATGAGTTGTTGTAGTTCCTGGTGACACTCATGATCTTTCCAAGAACCCTGATACATTCTTTCCCAAATCCGATCCATATAATGGGGAATCTCTTCAAGATCATGTTAGTAAATTCATGCTAGTAGTAAGATTAATGGGCATGCAACATGAATATGTTGTATGTCAATTGTTCCCATACATTTTTGAAGGAAAATATTCAACGTGGTATTTTTCACTACCACAAGGAACAATCACAAGTTGGAATTATTTTGAAGTGGCTTTTGTGAAAACGTTTGGTAACTAAGAGACCAAAAAACATTGGTTTTAGAACTATCGAGGATCAAATTAGTTCCTAAAGAAAAGATTAAAAATTTCAATCAAATATTATTGAAATGAAAATAAAATTATGGAAGATTCTAGGACTATAGTCCATTTAATTATTGAATTATATACTACAACCTTTCCATATTATATTGTTTTTTGTTAAAAGAGTCAATAAAACAACTTTAGTAGAAACATTTGAGGAAACACTAGATGTAGAAAAAGAAATGATGAGTATTTCCAATTAATCCCCAACTGAAGAGAGAATAAAATTTCCACTGGCAGGAGATAGAATGTTATCAAGGAAACAAAGGAGAAAAAAGAGAAAGGAACATTTGATATGGATGGCATTCAAAGAGTGATTCAAAACTTTACTAATGATATTGTAGATCTTCAGAAAAATTCAGGTGAAAGTTCATCATATAGGAGACCATGGAAATCATTTTTAAAAGAAATTGACCTCCTAATAATTCAAATAATCCTCATGAACAAAAACATATTGAATAAATTACTCAAGATCATTATTTTCGAGTACATGAAACTAATCATTATGAAAAAAATATTCCAAAATTTATTAACATGTTTAAAGTCTTTTTTGCAATGGAAGAAGATAAAGAAGGACACACAATCCAGGACGCTAAAAGGGATGATAATAATACTAAGTCGCCAATCAACATCATAGGGGACATTAATCATGGATTAATATATGAATATGAAGAGGAAAGATCTGAAGAAATATGTGTTGCTCAAACTTGAAGTGAAAATCTCCCTTCTTCTTCGGAAACACTAGGTACTTCTACCCATCCCAAGAAAACAATTTATTCTAATAGGGAAATCCCTACTTAGAATAAAACAATTGTTCCTTATGATATTCCTGATTATGGCATTCTTGAAGATATGAAAAACAATAGAGATGATATCTCTCTTTATGAATTAACAAAATGAACACAATAGGGAAATAAGTTAATTCATGCTTTGCAATTTAATTCTGAAAAAGAGAAAGTAGCTTAAAATATTTTTAACAATGTAAATGTTGCTTTGATAGTTGACAAATATGGTTCACATACTCCTCCTTTTCTCTTGAACTTTGATATTTTTAACAGAAATTTACATAAATGACTACGAGATTCAGGGGCTTTATCTAATGTTATGTCTTAATCGATGTGTAAAAAAATAAACATAGAGACCAAGAAGTCCTATATACAAATTGTACAATTGGATAGGTCAAATCTTAAAGTGTTGGGAGAATTGAAAGGTGTTTTTATAAAGTTATCTTCAAATTAAAAAATTCATCAAATCATTGATATATTAGTAGTTGACATTTCTGACGAATATGGTTTACTTTTAAGTAGGGATTGGTAAGAAAAATTTCATGGTTATTTTTCAACTGATTGGTCACATATTTACATATCTTTTAATGTCGAACAAAAAAAATAAAGGTAGAATAATAAAAACACATGAAATATAATGTCACATATTTGAACAATTCCAACTAACCCATCATGTTTACACAATATACATTGGGGAAATTTTGCATTGACTCATTCTTGGTAATTTCCCTGCGAAACATTCACGTTTTCTTGAAAGAGTGTCAAATTATAAAATGGAAGTTGAAAATCACTAATGTCAAGTGTGGAAAGTAAACCCATCAGAGCTATGGAGACTCAAGGGAAGAGGGAAAATTCTTGTATCATACTAAGGCATTTTCATCAAGGATATAGATGCTCGCGGGAAGTGAAGCAATGTCGTTTCAAGAGAGATGAAGAACAAATGCATGGAAAATTTAGTTTGTACAAATATTGAGCCTTTGTTTTGATTTCATAACTGATTAGAAACTTATTGTATTTAAATAATGAACCCCATTTTTCTTGCTCTTTTAAAAATGTTATGTTAAATATCAGGTATCGGTAATGAATAACTTATCTTTCAGATATAGTATTATCCCTCTTAAACTAGTAAGTGAAAGCTTGTAATGAAGAGTAATCTATAAAGTGAGTAATGCTTCTTCCAATGTGTCACCATTTGTTGTGACCCATATAACAACCACCATATATTTCAAAATTTTGAATAAATAATAATGGGTCCTTTAAAATATTTTGGTTTATTATGATTTGACATTTTTTGTTACCTGCCTTTTGGTATGTTTTTAATCTATTATTGGTCTAATTAAAAAAAATAATTGTATATAAAATGTTAAATAGAAACAATTAAAGAATAAATTTTAGTCCTGAAGTTTCCCGATGGCCTGGTGGACCAGTGATTCGATGGTCGGAATTACATTCTTTATAAAACATCACTTTAAACTCCTCGATCCTTGATTGCTTGGTGGCCAGGTTATCTAGTTAGAATAGATCAGGTTTTGTCTTTTCGTTCTAAACTTTTAAAATAATCCCCAAATAACCTGATGTCTCAATTTCCCAATGACTCGGTGAACCGCTGAATCAGTTCAATTGAATCGGGATTCTTTATGCATTTGTTGTGTTCAAAATAATAAACATAGTTTCCCAATATTCTGGTGAAGCGGTTAATCATAAGATTAGTGTCCAATAACTAAAATTATTATGTTAACTAAAATAGATCAAGTCTCATTGTCATTTTAAAAGGATCTTCGGTGAGACGATGCCTAATTATGGATGTTACATCAAATTTTTGAAAAACTTAATTGTATTTTATTCAATAATAAATATAATGTTGTGGTTAATGGGATTTAAATGAATTTATTAAAGCATTGGTATATGAGTTAAGATCCATTGAACACGTTGAATTCATGCATAACATTACCTTATACTCCATTGTCAATTCATCCAGTGTTCTCTGGCTTGATAAACAATTTTAACTGTATAAGTTCAGGGGTCTTAAGATACATATGTATTCTCAGTTTCTTTTTTTGGTTAGTCTCATTGTATTTATTAGTGGTAATTTTATTAAAAGAAAGTCTATCTATTTTCAAAATATTACCCTAATTTTCTTTTTGTAGGTATTCTCGATGACAAGATCACTAGGAAAGGAAAATCAAAGAAACAAAAGGACGCGGAGGAAGATATTGAGAAGAACCAAAATTTAGCATTCTTATTAGATGCCTCTTTCAATAAAGGAGCCACCAACCACATGGAATGGAGAGAAACTTACAAGTTCATTGAGGATGAAAACTTTACATATGAGTACAAGTTTGATGTTGACGACTTGGTTGATATCAAGAAGTTCTACCTATAGAAAATAGTTTCCAGACCAACAGTTCTTCCCTACTATGAAATGGTAGGATGGATCATGTCTCACACTGATATTTCTACTTGTATTGTTTTGAATTATTTTCGAAATATTGATGGGTCATTTATACCATAAGACATCCCCAACATGTATAAATTAGTGCCACCCAAAGTTTTTTTAGATGATAACTTTATTAATATTTTTATTGAGAAGGAGATTGAAAAGAATAAATTCAAATGGGTGATTTAATCATAGAATGGTGGCATGATTCCAATTCAGTCAAAATTATAGAAGACAAGATATATCCTATTCCAAGATTGAAGAAACCTCCCATGCTAGTAATTATCATGCTCTGTCTTCTTTATGGTGAAAACAATTCTTTTAAATTTAAATTGGGTTGGGTTCTCCTTATCCACCGGGTTATCAATTGAGAATTCTTCAAATGGTCTCACATCATCTCTACTAACATCAGGTTAGAGGTTAAAAAATCATAGGAATCACCCCAGGGTATTTCCATGGGTTATTTATGTTAGGATATTTAATATATGTTTTCTATGTAGTTATCCCATTTACTCTATTGGCATACAATTGGTCCCCTTCCAAAGGGGCTATTCATATACATTGATCTAAAATGTGGGCAATAAAATGTAGAAATTTGTTCTATGAAATCTGCAATGACTTTATGGTCTTTTTGCACTTAACACTTGATTATGAAAAATCAACTAGCCTCCATGTTTACTCAAGAGGATATCAATGCCATTAAATAAATTGATGATTGGTTTATTTATGAATAAATTTCATATATAAGGATTTATGGATGTGAAAGAGAAACTCATATTCTACCATAGTGTGTCCCATATAGATTATTTCTCAAGGAAAATGCATATAAAACTATTGGTGTTGGAATTGTTTCCTTTCAGTCAAAGAGTCAGAAAAAATAGTGGCCATCTATCCAAATTTCACTAGGCATTTTCTCTTTGTTAAATAAAAAAAAATCTCTGAAAGAAGTAGAGAAAATGGAAGGTATTTGGTTAGCACAAGGCAGTTTCAAAAGACATGATCCAATCGGTCTTGTCAATCAACATTGTATCATGGTGAAAAATGTCAAATCATATAATTACGAGGATGACCCATTCAATATCGTTTTCCAGAAAGATTTACATTATCAATAAATGGATCAACTAATTCATGAGATGAGAAGCAACCCCAAAATAAGAATTTCTCGATTGGAAATTCTATAGAAAGAAATTCTTTCAAAAGGAAAAAAGTGAGAAACATGGTAATATACAAATAAATGTTGATGAAGAGGAAGATGAACGATATTAATTTGAGGCAGAGAAATATTAGAATAATTCTACTACAAACATGCAATTGGAAAAAGAAAAATTAGTAGGATAATATAAAATGGAAGTAGTATGGGGATAAAACTACAACACAGATCCCTATAGAAATTATTGAAGTAAATGATGAAATCATTACCAATACAGGTATTGAGAACACTCATTTAGTAGTTGTTACATCTGTCTCTACCATTGACACTACTCCCATCACTTCCATTCCCGGTAGACTATTTTCCACATCTTTTGAATTTGATAGTCTTAAACCAATTCATGACACTATTTTGTCACTAAATACCTACACCTTTGATGACACAAAAATTACCATTATGAAATTAAAAACTAAGAAAATAAAAATTCCAGAACGTGAGGAGACCACACAAGAAATAATGAAACTTTGGAATGATGCACATCTAAATGAAGAGGAGTTTGTATAATAAGTTGTTGATTCCTTAGGGGAAGTTGTTGATGGAAACAAATGGTTAGTGAGAAAAAAATCTACTCAATCAAGAAAAGAAAACAAAAAGGTATTGGAAATACTTGAACAATTGAGTTCCCAAGAAACTATCATGTCAAAATAACATCAAGCTCATATCGATCATCTCACAGAAGAAAATAAGGTATCTCTTGATACCATTGGAAAAATCGAAACTGAAATAGATAATATCAAATCAAAACATGCTAGACAACTAGATATTCTTCTTTATAAGAAGAATAAGATGAGCATAAACCATGAGAACCAAGTTGATTTTTGGTGTTGAATAAATTATTGTCATTGATCTCAAAGGTAAGTATTTAAATATAAATATTTGAAGGAAAGGTGACTTTAATAAATACAAAGTGGAAGTGGATTAAATACAAAGTTACATGAAAATGGATTAAATATGAAGTTATGTGAAAGTGGATTAAAAAGTAAAAGTGGGTTAAACATGAACTTGTCTGAAAGTGGATTAAAAAGTAAAAGTGAATTAAAAGTGAAAGTGGAGCAAAAGAGCACACGGTTGTAAAACTCATGGTGGTAGTTTTCTCATGGTATGTTCAAAAGTAAATTAAAAAGGGGGTGTTATTCTCGAGTTTATACTAAGGCTTCAAGTATAATGTCACACATCAGGAAATGAGGAAAGATTTCAATGTTGTCTCTTACCACCAAAATTATAAGAGAAAATTTCTTTAAATCGAATTAATATTGTAACATCTCAGAGGATGTCTTTCACATCTGAGTTAAATTTGAAAAATTGAATGAAATGAAAGAAAACATAAAGTCGATAATCAAAGCAAGGCATCAATTATTGAGGAATATTACTTTGTAACAGAAGAAGAAAGTGAAACGATGTAACCTTCAATGAAGTATAAAATATAGTGTCTAAGTAACATACATGTCTTGTATTTGCTAACAGTAAATACAAAATAAAATTTGTTTGTTATCAGACTACTAAGTGAAATATAACCACAGTAGATGTTATACTAAATTTTGATTTAAAAATCCATCAAAGAAATGTATATGAAAGTATGTTGTAATATGGAAGGACATAAGAACACATAACTCAGAATAGACGAAATGTAGAATCTCCGGTCTGAATTTGTATTAATTCTCAATGAAGAGAGTTTTCTCCTTTACAATCGGCAAAAAGAATCCCTTGGTGCTTTCTCAAAATGTATATTTATACAAGATTTAAGTATTTGGAATTCTATCGTTCTAAAGATTTTGGTTAAAAATGAAAAGGTGAAATGCTTCACTTTGTTATCCCTTGTCTTCTCTCATGCTGAAAGGGCGTTTTCCTTTCTTTGTCTCCTAGCTCCAAAATGAGGTATTATGAGCAACTGTACTACTAGCCTCCAGAAGTGTTCCCTTTCCCCCATTCAACACATTTGATACATCTTTCTACCAATTGCGTTATCAACTTGGAAGGTTCTGTTTGGTCATTTTCCTCAAAGATATAACACTTCTTTTCTATCTATGGAAATATTTCTCCTATTTTCCCATCTACTATAATGATAGACAATAGTTGTGTATTTGGTTTTATTAACCATTTATCTATTTGAGAAATGTCGACTTGTCTTATCTGAGAGATTTCAACTTGGTCTCTTTCCACATTTTCCTTAATATCTAGCAGATGTTTGGCTATGTTAATTTTACCCAACGTCCCATTGCTACTTTCCTTATCAAGATCTAACAATCTTTTATTTAGCAGGCCAAATGTTTCTTCACAGGAATCTCTCACCTCTTTAGCGATTTTTTTTTTTTTTTGTTATATTGTGCTCCCATGCCTTTAGAAGGATGTTACCTCTGGTTGTCTTTGGAATCGATAATTTGGAAGAGATGACTATTTCCTCTTTCGTTGGCGATATAATAGCCTCCTGGAAGACACCTCGAGCTTCCTTATCTCCTATTTCTCTTAAGGTGATATTATTTAATGCTTGATCTATCATCTCAAAATGATCCTGGATGATTTCTACTTTAGAAAGTAGACCCTGTTGAGCTTCTTCTATCTTCTGTCGTATTTCCTTAGCTTGAGTTTGGAATACCGTTATATCTATGACCTGGATTTCAGTAGAATTCAATTTGGATTGCAGTTGTTTTGTTAACTCTTCTTGTTGATTTACCTGTGTTTGGCTTATTTGAGCTGATTGGTGCATTTGCTCAATATCGGATTTGAGCTGTTCGATTTCCTGTTGGTCAGGCACACTGTCTTGTTCAAGGTGTTTGTTTGCCTCATTCCTGGCATTCGTCTCTACTGCTGCTATCTGAGTCTGTAATTTGCTAATTAACAGGTCTTTTTGTTTCAACTGTTCCTTCAAGGTCCCGACTGAATATTGGTTGGTTGTTGCATAATCCCCTAATGTTCCTTCTACCTCTTCGGCGAATTCTACCTCTTTTGAGGCTTCTCCATCCGTTAACACTCTGTATCTTTTGGCTGCTGCACCCACCCTTTGGTATGTTTCTCGTTTCACCATAACGTTCCTTTTCTTGCTAAAAACGAAATCGCTAGGAGGTAACTCTTCTACAGAGATAGGTGTTAGATCTTCTTTGAATATTATTCCTGCATCGAGGTTCCCCTTGGTATATTGTAAGGGTGTGACGAACATAATGGGACTATTGAGTTTTGTGGATGTTTGTTTCATGGTAGCATCTGTGATCGGTTCATTTGATGTAGACAAGGGTGTGTCTTCCACTCCTTTTGAGGGTGTCTCTGTTTGATCCTTGACCTGTTTACTTGATGTATCTATCTCTGGAGGCCTTTCTTCTTGGCTTTGGATCTTGGTTTCCTGGTTCGAGGTCTCAATTTCCTCTGTGTTTCCCTGAGTTTCTTGTTTTCCAGGGATTGTGTCCATTGAACCTTTTGCTTCTGTTTGTTGTATACCTGGAGGTATTGAGACTTTGCCCTACAAAATTTTGGGGACACCACTTCTCCGACGTTCCTGAAATTTGTGAACTTCGATCATCTCTTCGGGCGACAGAGCTCGAACCTGACTCAATACTTCTGAGTAGGATCTTGCTCCTCGGAAGATCTCGTCATGGGGGGGATCTTCGTTTTCATATATTTTTAGACCACAAATTTCCATATGGTTACCCACAACCTTATGAGGGCCATTTTTCTTGAATTCAATGTCTACCAGTTTCATTTCTTCTAAGGACGTGGCCTCCACTCTGGAATGGCCGAAATCTAATAAAGCAAAAGTACCAATGTGTAGGGGGAAATATGGACATACCTTTTTCTGAACTCCTTTGAGCTCTTTGCTGATTCCGCTGAGTACTATTTTCCTGGCAACCTTGCAACATAGTAGCATGTCTGGTAAGAATAGTGGAAGGGAATATAGGGGAACATAATAGTCGAAAACCCTAATATAAGAGAACTGTTCGTTTATGTACCAGTCTTCCATGCTTCCTAAGTTGGCCACAATTGTATTTGAAATCCTGGGACGTGGGTGTCCGAAGATAATGACATGCATTGGTACCATTACCCAGTTGAAAATATCATAGACGAAGTCTTTATCTTTATCTTCCCAGAGTTTTGAATGGTACACATGAATAGGCTCTGCATTATTTGGAGTCCATCTCCAGCTCATTAATGGAAAAGGTGTCATGAAGAAAATGGCATCCATAATGTATGCAGACATGAAAAATGAAGTAGCTTTCCCACTCGCCTTTTATGCCCGATATTCTGTAATTTGACTGGCCAGACTATCTGACAATATTCTGGCCCAGTCGAAAGAGTAACCCTTTTCTACTATGTGGATAAGCGATACTCATGGGAGAAAGAAATGTGCAGAATTATCTTTCCCATACAATCTTCACACCATCATCGCTATGTACATGAACTATGGTTGTAACGATGAGATTGTGTATATACCATTAGAATCATCCTTGAAATTTTTAGGGCGTGAGCACCAATCCTTAATCAGGTCGGATAAGATTTTTCCAAATTGCTCACATTCTTTCTTTCTTAAACCCTCTAGGAATTCGGCATTGTAAGTAAAGTTTGGTGTGGGAAATAGTTTGTACATCTCCTGCAGATGCTTCAGTCGAAATGTCCCAACAACCACCTTCTAAGAATTGAATATTTTTCTAGTCGGGACATCTATGTGATTCAGTGCCCACCCGATCATATCATAATAGGGAAAGAGTCACGGCCTTGTCACTACATTGTGCATCTTCGACTGAGTAACCACCTTGTATTTAATATACAAGTCATCTTTCTCATTGTCGCTCGAATCGTCTGGGCAGATCACCAACTCATATTGCAATGTGTTGAAAACATGTGTCCATGTTTTGACTATGTCGATGTTTCTGGGAGAGGTATCCGAAAGAATATCTGAACTCTGACTTGAACTTTCACCAGTTGTTTTGGGCACTTTCCGTGGAGCCATGATATATAAAATATCGAAATTATAGTTCCTATCACAGAGGATGAAAATAACAACAATGGTTATCTCGCTGAGTTGGCTCTATGAAAACTAAAATGAAATTCAACTAATGACATAAATACTTCCATATTGAGCACTCTAGTCCGCGTAGGTCCTTGCTAAAACAATGTTTAATTATTTTAATAGAAATTAATGGAGATAAATAAAGATCTTATTTCCAATCATTTCTCTACTCTGATCATAAATACCATAATTTCTTGATATTTCGTGACTTGGGAGAATCGTAGGAGTATTTAATTTTTTCTTG
This sequence comes from Picea sitchensis, assembly GCA_010110895.2. NCBI lineage: Eukaryota > Viridiplantae > Streptophyta > Pinopsida > Pinales > Pinaceae > Picea > Picea sitchensis. Next base: position 117,763 of record SNQJ01S0055472.1, read on the forward strand.
TAAGTCTTACAAGGTAAAAGGTTGTTTAAGATATTAATTAATATAGCTTAAAACTTTGATTCGTGATCAGTTCTTAATATGTTTTTGAGATTCATGGTCTCGGGTGATTTTACTCTTAGTCTCAAGCTATGAAACCTGAATTTGCGAAATTGTGTTTTGATTAATTAACTTTAAACAAGCTTAAGTTTTTGTTTAATTGCGATTAGTTTGGAAAATTCGTGACCTCAAGTATTAGGATTATAAGTTGTCATTCAAGGAAAAAATGTCGAATCGCAAAGTCACGATAACAATTAATTATTGTTTCTTATCGTTAGTTGTATAATTACTCCGGCTTACCTTAATTCACTTTCGCAACTTCGCATATCGGGACATTCAAAGCTTTCTTGAGGCGTGACTCCCGACTCGCAAAGGTATGATGTATTAAATTAGTGATAATCGTTTTTTAATGATTTAATGATCAGGATTAAGCATAACCCAATTTCACTAGTTCGCATGTCGAGGCATTGAGATCTTCGACACGTTCAACTGTAAGATCTACGAGACCTCGAAATCCGATGTTTGAGGTTTATCGTTAGCGTTTTGTTGTTAAAAAGGTAGGCAGCTTCCAATCCCTTAATATCTAGAGTATTTGAAAAATATATGTGTTCCAATATAGGCTCCATCTAGGGATCTCGTCTCCTTGTGGGACGAGAAGAACAGTAGACCAAGTTCCTTTATTGGGTAAATGGAGTCATTTCTTTAAAATTGAGAAGGCATTTAGAAAGAGGGTACAAAGAGAAATTTTAGGTTTCATCTTTATCTTCTGAAATCTTTCTAAACCTAATCATTCACTAATCTCAAGTTTATGCCCTTCGATGACTTCCTCTTCCTTGAAATTGATTTTGGATCTACTTAAGATAAGAAAAACAACCTTAGGAATTCTAACAAGTTATGTTAATCTTTGCTTGCATCAAGGTGAAGTAATCTCAGTGTTTTTAATCAGGGAGCCCCACATGAACTTGGGATGTAGATCTAGTCGAAAAGAGGACTGATAACCAAAGTATAGTATAATTCATGTATAACAACCTTACAAATATCTTAGACATTGCTTCACTGCCAGCGAGCCTGTTCAGTACCCCGTTGAAGTTGTCTAATTCCCTTTATCGAATTTCCTTTCACCACTTCAATTTGTAACTTTTCATTCAGATGTTGAGATGAGGGCAATCGTTTAATGAATTTCCTTTCATAATCTCTTTTTTTTGGACTAAACGGGGGCAATCATTTATTATTTTCCTTTCACCATCTGTCTTATATTTTTTCTTTTAAAACATGAAGTGGGGGAAATCAATTTGTATAAACTATACCAGGGGTGATATCTGTTTATAATTTAACAATAGAGGTCTGTTAACTCACTTTGATTAATCTGGATTAGTCTTCTTTTGACCTTCAAAACATCTTAGTTTGCAGGAAAATTATTATGGGGGATTTTTTTATTTCCAGGGGCCTTCTTTGAGAAATACTAACCATGTTAAACCTGTTAAAAGATCTAAGAGAGTCAGGATTAGCTTATACATACTTTTGTTCAGTAGAAGTCTGAGGAGTCGTGAGGACTTTCCCCTTTTCCAAAGATTCATTTGTTAGCTTTCAGAGTTAAAGTGTGGCCTCTTTTTCTCTATGAAGTCCATGGGAAGGCATCTGGAGTCAAGGAGAGTTATATCAAAATTTGGACCGGGTGACAAAGAAGGTTTCATATTTCAAAAACATGGTTGTTATAACACAAACCTGATTCCTGGAAACTTTTCTTTCAAGTCATTTTATTCCTTCTTTTTGGTTTATTTTAATCATTTTTAATCTTATCCAGAGGAACCATTTTTTTTTTTAATCTGTAACAAAATTTCATTCTTCTGATAATAAATAAGGTGAGTATCTTTATACATATGAGACTGTTGTTGCACCATATGATATTCTTTGGAAATATAAATAGTTCAAAGACTCGTACCTTTGATTTTCCACTTCGTTATCATCTAAGTAAATTATCTACTTATCACCTGTTTCGAGATAACCAATTTTCTGATATATGATCGTTGTTTTTTCTTCTTTTTGATGTTTGAATTGTCGACCAAAATCTTGCATGAAAACAACATGAAGAGTGTCGAGGTTTTACAAGTCATAGAGTTCAATGTGTTAATTATTTTATATTTCCTTTTCTATGAAATCACTAACATGTTTTATTTTTATTTGCGGTGGAAGTAGAACTTACCGAAAAACTGTAAAAAATAGAAAACACAAACCGATATATACAATGGGATTTTGGAAATTGTTTATTGCATAAAGTGATTTAGATAATGCACGTTGGTAGGGGCGTTGAGGATTTTACCGTCCAGATTTTCTAGCAGAAATGAGTTCTTCCCTTCAGAAGCTGTAACTTTGAATGGTCCATACCAGATATGATTGAATTTTCCATGTTTTGCCGAGTCTTCTTTCCTGGCGTCTCACTTCAAAGCTAAGTCACTAGGGAGGAATTCCCTATCTTTAGACTTATCATCAAACAGGGTGTTCATGTTGTCTTGATATTTATGAATTTTTTCTTCCACTTCAACCCTATTTTGTTGAATGTAAGAACCCTCCT